>CM008283.1:44773259-44946614 GCA_002319775.1 Fagopyrum tataricum
GTACCGTGGGATTCATGGTTGTCCCATTTCTGTAGGGACTCGTGTGTTACTAGTTGACTTTCTTTGTCATGCAATTAGAGCAGGAAGAAGTCATTCTAGGTATGGACTGGATGGATAGACACTCTGCAGTCTTAGAAGTAGGTAGGAGGGTTGTTACCTCTCTACCGAGTTAGGTCAGATAGAGGTTTTCCGAGGTTGAGACCTTGGAAAGACAGGCACATTTATCAGTGCGATACGGGCAACTAGACTGATTGAGCAGGGTTGTGAGGCCTTCTAGTGTTATGCCATGAAGGAGGGGGAGAGTCCAGCATTAGAGGATATCCCAGTTGTCTGTGATTTTGCAGATGTTTTTGCTGAGCCGTCCAGTTTGCCGTCTCAGTGGAGTGTAGATTTCAGTATTGAGTTAGAGCCTGGTACGAGACCTATCTCGAAGGCCCCATACAGGATGGCACCTATCGAGATGTTAGAGCTGAAGAAGCAACTTGAGGAGCTGGCTGAGAAGGGCTTCATTCGCCCTACCGTGTCCTCATGGGGAGCACCTATCCTCTTCGTATGGAAGAAGGACGGATCGTTGAGGTTGTGTATAGATTACAGAGAGCTGAACAAGGTGACCATCAAGAACAAGTATCCACTGCCTCGTATTGATGATTTGTTAGATCAGCTTTAGGGAGCGATTGTATTCTCCAAGATTGACCTGCGCTCAGGATATCACCAGCTGAGGGTGAGAGAGCAGGATGTGCACAGGACAACATTCCGTACCAGATATGGCCACTACGAGTTTGTAGTGATGCCATTTGGGCATACGAATGCCCCAACAATTTTTATGGAGTTGATGAACAATATCTTCATCGAGTTTCTTGATCAGTTTGTGGTTGTCTTCATAGATGACATTCTAGTATACTCTCGTAGTGGAGAGGAGCATGCAGGACATCTGAGGACTATATTGCAGGTTTTACGGGATAAAGAACTTTATGCTAAGTTCTCTAAGTGTGAGTTGTGGATGCCAGAGATAGCATTCCTGGGTCATGTGGTTTCAGCTGAAGGGATCAAGGTGGATCCAGCGAAGATAGAGGCTGTAGCAACTTGGACTACACCGACGAACGTCAAAGAAGTACGTAGCTTCCTTGGCCTAGCCGGTTATTACAGACGCTTTGTGGAGGGATTTTCTCTGATTGCCCGTCCACTGACGAGTCTACTGAGGAAGACTACTAGATTTGTGTGGTCTGATCAGTGTATGCAGAGTTTTGAGGAGCTGAAGAGATGTCTGCCTTCTGCTCTTATTTTGGCACAGCCAGAGCGTACAGAGGATTTTGTGGTTTACAGTGATGCATCCAAGCTAGGCTTGGGATGTGTGTTGACGCAGAGAGGCAAAGTGATTGCATATGCGTCTCGACAGCTAAAGACGTATGAGGAGAACTACCCGACTCATGATCTGGAGTTGGCAGCGGTAGTTCTTGCACTGAAGATCTGGAGACATTACATGTATGATGCTAAATGTCAGATCTTCACAGACCATAAGAGTCTGAAGTACATTTTCATGCAGTGGGAATTGAATAACCGCCAGCGTAGGTGGCTCGAGCTGATCAAGGACTTTGATTTAGAGATTTTGTATCATCCAGGGAAGGTGAACGTTGTCGCCGATGCCCTGAGCAAGAAGACGCCTCGAGAGCAGGCGATTGCGAGATTGGCAATTTAGCACCAGTTACAGAGAGACCTGATCTGGTTAGAGTTGGACTTCTAGTTTCTTGATGAGGATGCCCAGTTGCGTACATTAGAGGTTCTTCCTGATCTGTTGGATGAGATCCAACAGAAGCAGGAGACCTGCCCGACACCGCTGAGGATACGAGATAGGATGTCTCGGGATGAGGCACCACACTTCCTGCTAGGAGCAGATGGAGTTTTGAGACGCTGCGGTCACGTCTATGTACCTGCTGATACAGAGATGAGACAGAGGATTTTACAGGAGGCTCACTGTACTCCTTACTCTGTACATCCAGGTACAAGTAAGATGTATCAGGATTTGAGACGTTTATATTGGTGGGGAGGGCTGAAGCCCGATGTAGCTAGATTTGTGGCACAGTGTGCGACCTGCCAGCAGGTCAAGATAGAGCATAGTAGACCTGGAGGTGAGCTCCATCCCCTTCCTGTTCCACAAAGGAAGTGGGAGGACGTCACCATGGATTTTGTGACTAGACTGAGGCTGAGCCGGAGTTTTGATGCCATCTAGGTCATAGTGGACAGATTGACGAAGACGGCACGTTTCATTCCTATTAGGGAGACGTGGCCGGTGAGCAGATTAGCTGAGGAGTACACTAGGCCGATAGTGAGACTCCATGGTGTACCGAGGACGATCGTCTCTGACAAAGATGGACGATTTACCCCGAGATTTTGGCAGCAGATTCAGACTGCCCTAGGGACGAGTTTGCACTTCACGACTGCGTTTCATCCTCAGACAGATGCTCAGTCAGAGAGGACCATTCAGACCCTGGAGGATATGCTGCGAGCTTGTGTGTTGGATTGGGGGCAAGTGTGGACGGATCATCTCCCACTTATTGAGTTCTCATACAACAACAGCTGGCATGCATCTATTGGGATGACCCCATATGAGGCATTGTATGGATAGAGATGTCGTACCCCATTATGTTGGGAGGAGTAGAGCAGTGTTAGTGGTTTGGCACCTGATCAAATTCAGGATGATGTGGCTCGAGTAGCACTGACTCGAGAGCGGATGCTGACTGCCCGGAGCCGTCAGAAGTCGTATGCTGATAGAAGGCATAGACCTCTAGAATTCAGAGTTGGGGCCCATGTGTGGCTGAGAGTGTCTCCGACACGAGGTGTTAAGCGTTTTGGCATTAAGGGGAAGTTAAGCCCGCGATATGTCGGACCGTTCGAGATTCTGGATCGGGTTGGGAGCGCAACATACAGATTAGCCTCGCCTCCAAGATTAGAGGGTGTTCACCCTGTATTTCACGTGTCTCAGCTGAGGGAGTACATACCAGATCCGAGACACATCGTGAGTTATGATGATTTGGTGGTCGAGCCGGACCACACCTTTGTTGAGCACCCTATTGCAGTCCTAGAACGAGGTATGAGATGCCTGCGTTCGAAGGACATTCCTATGATGAGGATACAGTGGTCGAGATGAGAACCTGATGAGGCTACATGGGAGACTGAGGATAGTATCTAGAGGAACTATCCAGAGTTTTATGCTGAGTTAGATGCACCAGTAGGATCACCGAGTAGGTCTTAGTACTATCTTGGTGAGTATTATATGTTTATATGCTTATATGTTATGATGTGTTTATTTTCATACTAGCTTTGATGTGATTATGATCTTATTAGATCTTGTTGTGCTAGTATGATTATTGTTATAGCTGGAGATGGCTCTTTTCTCCATGCTATTGTGATACGTTTAGGATTCAGCTGGAGATGGTTATTCCTCCATGCTATTTTGATGGACGTAGTAGTGCTGGAGATGTTCTTTCTCCTTGCCTTTCTGTTATGGATATGGTTTGGCTAGAGATGGTTTTCCTCTATGCCTTGGATAGTGTTTTGTTGCTAGAGTTGATGATTTCCTCCAAGCTTATGTTTGAGGTTATAGAGACTTATACCTCGACTTATGAGTCCGAGTGTTTTCAGGACCTTGCAAATTTCGGGACGAAACTTGTTTTTAGGGGGGGTGAGATGTAAGAGCCTTAGTCTTTCGGACCGAGATTTGACTTTAGCCGAGTTTGGCTTTGGCCGAGATTTGGCTTAGCCGCCCCGCGGGTTTCCGCTCCCGCGGCCCAATGAACCGCCCCCGCGGTTTCCTGCGGCTGCAACCGGTTTTGTTGACCGGTTGACTCGTGCTTTACTCTTTTCCCTTACTTCTTACCTTGCTGAGCAAGGGTTTCACTTCACTTCTCATTCCCAATCCAACCCTTTCACGTCCTCCTTGCTTCTCCTTCATCCTTCTTGAGTTTGATCTTGGATTCCTTAGAGTTGGAAGAGTTTTGTGTGGCTTTTGGTGGTTGTTGATGAGTTAATGTGCATTGCTGAGCTTGGAAGCCAGCTGAGGTGTTAGTGGTGATCAGTTCTTGGTTAGGCCACAACCCTGGTAAGCCTTCTTCTTCTTCTTCTCTTCTTTCTTCATTTGATTCTTTCCCCTTAGCTTAGGATTAGATTTTTGATCATAGATTAATGTTAGTATATGAATGTATATGCATGTGTATGATTTTGATTGAGAATAGACGTGATATGATCACGTGAAGAGTTGAAGAAGAGTCGCAAGATCACGTTTTGCACCGTCGCCGCCCCCACGCCTGGAAGCCGCCGCCCCTACGGAAGCCATGCCGCAGCTCCCGCGCCGTGCCTGCGTTGCCTGCTGTCACCGCGCCCGCAGCTGAGTCTTGCCGCGCCTGCAGATTGCTTACTCCGCCCCTGCGTCTCTTTGTCACGTAGGTGCGTCTTGTCCCGGATCTACCTAGAGTAGTATAGATCCTTTCCTTTCCTAGTATGAGGGAATTAGTACCATGCTAGGCATGTTTATGAGTGATAAATATTATGATATCGGAATATGCCAGATTTGGCTTTGAAGTTTAGTTTTATCGAGGTTTACGAGTTGGATATGATCCTTATGGATCCCTTGGGTCTAGGTGTGACCCCTTTGTGTGATAGTAGATTGATATGTATATATGTATGCCTTGATAGGCCGCGTTGTCCTACAGATTGGAGTGGACGAGGTTGAGAGTTGATCCTAGTTGAGATTACTTCCGAGATTGAGGTAAGTCCATAGGACTTACTTAGCTGCCATCTCTATATTGGATGTTGCATGAGTGGAGTATGTTTATGCTTGCTAGCATGTGATACTGTTATTACCGACCTATGGTCTATTGATTTCCCACTGTAGGGTTGTGACAACCTTTCCCTATCACATCCTGCTGGGAGTCTGGGAGGTTCTCTGTGGATAGGTCAGACTTGGTATATGGGATGGACATGGAACACTCCCATTGGGTATACGTGAAGTGTGCCGGATCCACTCCAGCTGGCTATAGCCCACAGAGGCGAGGGTTATATTCCTCGTGTCACTTATGTTCATATACCGACTTTTATATATATATATATATATATATATATATATATATATATATATATATATATATATATATATATATATCGTATGAGTGTTGGATTATTTATATAACGATAATGAACCGGGTAAATGTGTGATATCATGCTAAAGTGTTTATTATAATTGATATGTGATTGTGCTTATGTTCATTCTATATATTTGTATGGTTAGCTAACGGTTTTATACCGTGTTGTAGATCCCTTGCAGGTTAGGAGAATTACAGAGTGATCCAGAGAGGGTGATTTGCTGAGGGCTCCGTACACTAGGTCGTCCTCGTGGGATTGGGATCTTTTGATCTGTATAAATTTGTTATGTTTTGATTGTACTCAGCAGTACTCTGTATAAACCTTTTGATACTTTTATACCAGTTTGATGTTTTGTATTTAATCTATTGGTGCCTTGTATTAAGATTCAGTGAAATTGTTGTCAGGCTAGTGTCAGGATCCATCGTAAGATCCTAGCCCAGTAGCACCTCGAGGATCCATCGTAAGATCCTAGCCCAGGATCCATCGTAAGATCCTAGCCCGGATTTTCCAAGGTCCCAACCTCGGAAAACATCTATCTGTCCTAACTCGGTAGAGAGGGTAACAGTCCTCTTACCTACATCTAAAACTGCCTGATGCCTATCCATCCAATCCATACCTAAAATGACTTCTTCATGCACTAATGGCATGACAAAAAAGTCCACCAGTAATACACGGGTCCCTACAGAAATGGGACAGTCACGGATCTCACGGGTACCGCTGACCCTACTACCATCGGGTAACCCTATACTAAAGGATATACCATCAGTCGTATCTAGACTCAGACGCTCAACACAGGCATCAGAAATAAAAGAATGCGTAGCTCCAATATCAAATAAGACTCTAACAGGTAAATCATGAATCAGAATGGTACCTGTAGTAGTCGGTGCAGCTGGCTCCTCTGCACTCCTCAGCTCAAAAACTCGACCCTGTGGTCCTCTAGTGTCCATGGTACTCCCACCACAACCTCTACCTCTACTCGGCCCAAGAGTAGATCTCTGAGCAGTAGGACGATCTGGGACTCTCTGCTGTCCCTGTGTCTGCTGCGGAGGTGGTCTCCGCTCACCTCCTATTGCACTAGCAGGAGAAGACTCATGCTGTAATGAAGCTCTGCCCCGTTTATAGAAAATATGTCTATGACTTGGTCTGCCACAAGTAAAACAAATTACTGTCTGCTTCGGACACGCTGGTCGTATATGTCCATAACTACCACAATTGTAAGACTGTCGTCCCTGACCTTACCCTGAATAGCAACTCCACCAACACCACTGGTCTGCCCAGTTCTCTGTCTCTTCCTAGACCTTCTATGCTCCTCTGGAACTTGAGTAATCTCAGCAGCACGTGCCGGTATAACTGGCACTTGAGTAATTCTATGAAGTCCTTCAAACAATTCCCCATGTGTTGGAAGATTCGGGGTACATCTACCCGCTCTGGCAACCTCCTCCACTTGTCTGATGTATGCGCGGAAATCTGGTCCCTTCATAATGACATAACCCGAGTCATCATACTGGACTCACTGTGGTATATGTCTCCCAGCTATATCGTTCCCAGTCTCAGGAACAACACTCTCAGCAGCAACCTCATGAACCTCCTCCGCTGCAGGTGGATCAACAACGGGAATCTGACTCTGTCCTACCTCTACTGGAGGAAGAGGGGATCTATCCCTACCTCGTCCATCTGCATATACAGCTATAGTCTGAGCCATCTGCAGGGTAACTACACCTAACCTATAAGGCTATATATATGCCATATGTATAGATATATATCAAATCAATCACAACAGAATATCTATATATATCTATACTGTCGAGATCATCAGAGGGGTGATGACTTCTCGTAAACGCTATCCCAAAACATTTGTACTCATTTCAAAACCAAAACTTTTTGAAAAGTCAGACCCTTTAGGGTTTTGTTTATTTAAACTTTATTGCAGATTGCAAGTGCCATTGTTGTCAACCTAAGGGCTCTGATACTAACTTTGTAACACCCCAAATCCGTAGGACTCGAGTAGCTACTGGGCTAGGGTCTTACAATGGATCCTGACCCTAGCTTGACAACAAGTTCACTGGATCTTACAACAAGGCACAAATAGATTAAAACAAAACATCAAACTGATATATATAAATATCAAAAGGTAATACAGAAGTACCGCTGGGTACAAAAGTAAACATAAACTGTACATATGAAATGTCCCATAACCCTCGCATAAAACCCAGTGTACGGAGCCCTCAACGGATCACCCACTCTGGATCACTCTGCAGCTCTCCTAACCTGCAAAGGATCTACAACACAGTATAAAACCGTTAACTAACCATACACATATATATAGAGATGCATAAGCACAGTCACACGTCATGAATAATAAACACATCATCATGCTATCACACATTTACCCGGTTAATTATCTTTATAAAGTCCAACACTCAAATCAGTATAAATAAATGTATATGAACATATTTGACACGAGGAATATATAATCCTCGCCTCTGGGGAATGGTGCCAGCTGGAGTGGTGATACGGTCACCGTCCTTGTATACCCTATGGGAGTGGATAAAGCCCGCCCCACAATCCAAGTCTGGCCTGCCCACAGAGAACCTCCAGACTCCCAGCGGGATGAAATGACAAGTTGTCACAGCCCTACAATGGGCAATCACTAAACCATAGGTCGGTAATCATCACTACGCATGCTATCAAGCATAAATCACACACCACTCATGCATACATCCAATATAAGGATGGTAGCTAAGGCATAATAATATATCAAACTCATATCCATCAAAGGGGTCACACCTAGACCCAAGGGATCCATAAGGATCATATCCTAACTTATAAACCTCAAATCCATACACATACCTAGCATGCCACTAACCCGCTCATACTAGGAAAGGAAAGGATCATACTACTCTAAGTAGATCTTGCACAAAACGCACCTACGGAACGGAAAGACGCAGGGGGAAAAAAGGTAAACCGCAGGCGCGGCAAGGCTCAGCCGCAGGCGCGGTGACAGTGGCCGCAGGCAACGCAGGCACGGAGCAGGCGCTGTTACACGGCTCCCGCAGGGTGGCGGCTTCCAGGCGCGGGGGCGGCGACAGTGCAAAAAGTGACCCCGCGGTTCCTCTTCGGCTCTTCACGTGATCAATCCACGTCTTCTTCATTCCAAAGCCACATACAACCATATACATACACAATCTAACATCAACATACACCTATACATGCATCTAATCCTAAGCTAGGGAGGAAGAACAAGAAAGAAAGAAAGGAAGGAGAAGCAAAGAGCTCACCTCTACTGCTGTGATCACCCAAGGGAAGAACAGAACACACTCTCTGCTGGGATCACAAGCTCAGCAACCAAGCACAACATCAACCTCTACCAAAGCCACACAAAACCACTTTCAACCAAGAAGAAACCAACTCAAGATCAAGGAGAAAGAAGAAGAGAGAAGAAGGACGTGAGGAGGTAAACTGCAATGGGAATGAAGATCTCTTGCTCCCAAAGCAAGGAAATAGGTTAAGGAATGAAAGAGTAAAGCACGGGTCAAAAGGTCAACAAAACCGGCTGCAGCCGCAGGAAACCGCAGGGGCGGGATTCCTGGCCGCAGGGGCGGAACAACAGATGAGCCGCAGGGGCGGCCTCACGGACCCGCGGGGGCGGTTAAGGCCAAAACTGGTTCCCAACGACTAAGGCTCTTACAAATCCTCCTTGGAAACTCGATCTTATTCTATCAGATATTTCCTGTATTCTTATGAGTTTCTGTCAGGTGAAGATCCGCCATGTGTTCAGCGAGGTTAATGGTGTTGCTAACCTGCTTGCAGAGTTGGGGCAAGATTGCCTTCTTCCGTCTAGTTCGTCCTCTGCGTTGGTTGACGACCTCATCCGAAAGGATGCTCTAGGGTGGAGAGTCTCCAAGAGATGAGGTACCCTAATTCCTTATCTTATAGTATCAAAAAAAACTTTCTCGACATTTTTTAAGTTGGTTTCAATTGTACCTGATATCACATTGTTATTTTGTAATGGTTCACGCTTGTCTTTTTTGTGCGCTTGTAAAGATACAGCTATGGCTGACATGAGCGTGGCCAATAAGTCTAGGTTTCAGGGTAAAGAAAAGTCTTTTGTATGGACCGATGCCCTTTCAAAGTGCTTTTTGGAATTGCTTTGTGACTATCAAAGGCAAAATGGAGAGAAAAATGGATTTAGTTGGATATTCTTGACGGAATTATTCGAACATAAGACGAACATGAAGTGTAATAAGGACACTCTGAAGAATAGACATGGGAACATGAAAAATCAGTGGAAGTTATGGTTGAAGTTGAAAAATGGGGAAACAAGCTTAGGGTGGGACTACGAGAAACGACGAATTGATGCTCATCCGGAATGGTGGGCACAGAAGTTAGAGGTATAATCGTTAAACAAAATATACATATATGGATGACATGATTCTTTTTAAATTAATTGTACGTTTGTTACTGAACAGGAATGTAAGAGCCTTAGTTCTTGGACAGAGTTGATCTTTAGCCGAGACTAGTTTTGACCGAGTTGTGGCTTAGCTGCACCCGCGGATGGGGGTGCCGCCCCTGCGGGTTTCCGCTCTTGCGACCCTAGCTGCCGCCCCTGCGGTTTTCGGCGACTGCAGCCGTCTTCTTTGACTCTTTGACCCGTGCTTTACTCTTCACCTTACTTACTCTTTCCCCTTGGCTGATCAAGGGTTTGTTCTTCACTTTCCTTCCAGCTTCCCACGTCCCTAGCTTCCCTTGCTTCCCTTGCTTCCCTTTGACCTTGATCTTGGTTTTGAAAGAGTTTAGCTTGAGTTTTGTGTGAGTAGTGGTTGTTGTTGTTGTTGATTGTGTGCATGCTGAGCTCGGAAGCCAGCCTGGAGGTGTGTGAGCTCTTTTCTGCAGCCAGGACCACAAGAGTGGTGAGCAATCTTGCTCCTTCTTCTTTCTTTCCTTGGATTCAATCTCTTAGCTTAGGTTTAGATGCATGTATAGGTGTGTATTGATGTTTGTATGCGTATGGATATGTATGTGTTTGAACCTGGATGAGAGAAGACGTGTGTGATCACGTGAACAGCTGAGGAGAAATCGCAGAATCGTTTCCTGCGTTGTCGCCACCCCCGCGGCCGAGAGTCACCGCCCCGCGACTACCGTGTCGCAGCGCCAGCGTCGTGCCAGCGGCGTGCCTGCGTTTGCCAACGTTCCTTGTCACCGCCCCCGCGGCTACGTTCCGCCGCGCCCGCGGTACCTGCCTTCTGCCCCTGCGTCCTTTGTGTCACGCGAGTGCGTTTTGTTCCGGTTCTACCTAGAGTTAGGTAGATCCTTTCCTTTCCTAGTATGAGCGTTAGTAGCATGCTAGGTACGAGTATAAGGTTAGAGTGAGGTTGAGTACGGTATCGTTTATGCCGGTTACGGCTTTGAGGTTTACGAGTTGGAATATGATCCTTATGGATCCCTTGGGTCTAGGTGTGACCCCTGTTATGGATATGAGTGTGATATATGTGTTATACCTTGTTTAGGTTGTGTTGATCTCCAGAGCAGAGCCGTTTGAGTTTGAGTTTGAGACTCCCGAGGTTGAGGTAAGTCCATAGGACTTACTTAGCTGCCATCCTTATATTGGATGTGTGCATGAGTGGTGTGTGTATATGCTTGATAGCCGTGTTATGATATTGTTATTACCGACTTATGGTCTATTGATTGCCCATTGTAGGGCCGTGACAACTTGTCCTTTCATCCCGCTGGGAATCTGGAGGTTCTCTATGGGCAGCCCAGTATGGTTCAGTGGGCCGGCCACCTATCCACTCCCATAGGGTATACGGGAGGTGAGACCGGATCCCCACTCCAGTTGGCACTATTCCCGAGAGGCGAGGGTTATATCCCTCGTGTCACATACGTTCATATTGATATATTTATATATATGAGTTGAGTATTGGACGATGATTATAAAGATAATAAACCGGGTAAATGCGTTATATCATGATGAGGTGTTTAGTACTTTCTGATGTGTGTGTGTGCTCCTGCATCTTCTTATATATGTGTATGGTTAGCTAACGGTTTTATACCGTGTTGTAGATCTTTTGCAGGTTAGGAGAACTGCAGAGTGATCCAGAGTGGGCGATCTGCTGAGGGCTCCGTACACTGGGGTCGTACTCGTGGGCTACGGGTTATTTTGACCATGTATATACGTTATGTTTTGTTTGTACTCAGCAGCGTTGTATAAACCTTTTGATACTTTTATAACAGTTTGATGTTTTGTATTTAATTTATCGGTGCCTTGTTGTAAGATTTAGTGAACTTGTTGTCAGGCTAGGGTCAGGATCCATTGTGAGATCCTAGCCCAGTAGCACTCCGAGTCCTACGGATTTGGGGTGTTACAAAGTTGGTATCAGAGCCTAGGTTGACAACAATGGCACTAGTAATATGCAATAAAGTTCGAATAGATAAATAAACAGAACCCGAGAGGGGTCTGACTTTTCAAAAGGTTTTGGTTTTGAAATGAGTACAAAATGTTTTGGGATATCGTGTACGTGAGCCATCGCCCCTGTGAAGATCTCGACAATATATATATATATAGATATTCTGTTGTGATTGATTGATATATACATATGGCATATATATAGCCTTTTGAGTTAGGTTTACGTCCACTGCAGATGGTTCAGAGTAGAGCCTTACCTGCAGCAGGACGAGGTAGAGGTAGAGCCCCTCTAGGTAGAGGACGGGGTAGGACTTCCACTGTTGATCCATCCGCAGCGGAAGAGGTTCATGAGGACGTTGCCGAGAGTGTTGTTCCTGAGACTGGGAACGGCGTAGGTGGGGGACAGGGTCCACAGCGAGTCCGGTCAAATGCCTCGGATTATGTCTCCATGGAAGGACCAGAGTTTCGTGAGTATATCCGGCGAGTAGAGGAGGCTGTCAGAGCAAGTAGACCTATTCCAGATCTACTAGTACATGAGGGACAATCTGAGAGGTCCCACGGGGTTACTCAGGTGCCAGCTGCACCGGCGCCTGTTGCTGAGATTGCTCGAGTTACAGAGGAGCATAGAGGGCCTAGACCAGACACTTGGTTGAAGGCATTTCACTAGATGGGTGTACCCCCTTTCTCTGGGAAGGTGGAGCTCGAGGTTGAGTTGTGGATTGGACATGTGGACTCAGCTCTGGAGTCCATTAGATGCCCAGCAGATAGAGTTAGTGCAGACTCTGTTCAGAGACTTAGCACAACACTGGTGGAGGTCTGTACGAGCACAGGTTGACAATTATGTTCAGATGCGGACTATGATTAGAGGGCGTTTCTGCCCTGCCTCACTGAGGAGGGAGAAACTGAGGGATTTTGTGGAAGCTAGGTTTGAGGATGTACCAGTCTCAGAGGCTATTCGGAGATTCCAGGAGGAGCTGGCATTGCTGGGGCCAGCTGCACCTTCTGTGGACCAGCATGTATATTTGTTTTCTCGACGACTGAGGGATGCCACCCGGGCCTATATGGTGGGATTTCATTGTGAGTCCTTGATGGACTACCAGGATAGAGCCGCCGATTATGAGCGTGAGCGGGTTAGTCAGAGGAGAGCTTCTCAGACCGGAGGGTGTGAGAAGAGACAGCGTACTGGGCAGACCAGTGGTACTGGAGGAGCTGTTGGCTCAGGACGAGGCCAGAGCCGCCAGAGTCAGCCCTCATCTGCATCAGCTACAGATAGGGTACAACAGTGTTTCAACTGTGCAGAGTATGGACATATCAGACCAGAGTGTACAAGGCAGATAGTGACTTGCTTCACTTGTGGTGGACGAGGTCACAAAGCTGTTTTCTGTAGACAGGGCGGAGCTTCGTCTCAGCAGGGTTCTACTCTTGCTAGTATAGCGGGAGGTGGGCAGAGGCCACCTCAGCAGCAGCAGATACAGGGACAGCAGAGAGTCCCAAATCGTCCTACCACTCAGGGATTTTCTCCTGGGTTAGGTAGAGGAAGAGGTCGTGGTGGGAGCACCACTGACACCAGAGGGCCACAGGGTCGAGTTTTTGAGCTGAGGAGTGCAGAGGAGCCAGCTGCACCGCCTGTTACAGGTACCATTCTGATCCATGGTTTACCTGTTAGAGGTTGTTTGATACTAGAGCTATGTCTTCTTTTATATCTGATGCTTGTATTGAGTGTTTGAGTTAGATATGATTGAGGGGATACCCTTTAACATAGGGTTACCCGATGGTAGTAGGATTAGAGGTACCCATGAGATTCGTGACTGTCCCATTTCTGTAGGGACCCGTGTTTTACTGGTTGACTTCTTTGTCATGCCAATAGAGCATGAAGAAGTCATACTAGGTATGGATTGGATGGATGGACTTTCTACATTCTTAGATATAGGTAGTAGCATGGACTACACCGACGAACGTCAAGGAGGTACATAGCTTCCTTGGCCTAGCCGGTTATTACAGACGCTTCGGGGAGGGATTCTCTATGATTGCCCGTCCACTAACGAGTTTGCTGAGGAAGACTACCAGATTTGTATGGTTTGATTAGTGTGTACAGAGTTTTGAGGAGCTGAAGAGACGTTTGACTTCTGTTCCTGTTTGGGCACAACCAGAGGGTATGGAAGGATTTGATCTAGTTACAGTTGGGCATTCAGTTTCCGGATGAGGATACCCGGCTGACTACTTTAGAGGTACTACCTGATCTGTTGAGTGAGATCTAACATAAGTAGGGGACCTGCCAAATCTTGATGAGGGTACGAGATAGGATGTCTCGGGATGAGACACCACAGTTCCTGTTGGGAGCAGAGGGAGTTTGGAGACGCCGTGGTCGCGTCTGTGTACCTGCTGATACAGAGCTGAGACAGAGATTTTTTTTTATATAGAAGGCTTACTGTACACCTTACTCTGTACATTCAGGTACGGGTAAGATATATCAGGACTTGAGACGTTTATATTGGTAGAAAGGGCTGAAGCCAATGTAGCTGATTTGTGGCATAGTGTGCGACCTGCCAACAGGTCAAGATAGAGCATTGCAGACCTGGAGGTGAGCTCCATCCACTTCCTGTTCCACAGAGGAAGTGGGAGGACGTCACCGTGGATTTTGTGACTGGACTGAGGCTGAGCCAGGGTTTTGATGCCATCTTGGTCATAGTGGACCGATTGATGAAGACGACACATTTCATTCTTATTAGGGAGACGTGGCCGATGAGTAGATGACTGAGGAGTACACTAGGCATATAGTGAGACTCCATGATGTACCGAGGACGATCATCTCAGACCGAGATGGACGATTTACCTCGAGATTCTGGCAGCAGATACAGACTGCCCTGGTGACGAGTTTATATTTTATTATTGCGTTCCATCCTCAGATAGATGGTCAGTCAGAGAAGACCATCCAGACGCTGAAGATTTTTCCGCTAGTTTGTGTTTTAGTATGCATCTGTTGGGATGGCCTTATGAGGCATTGTATGGGCAGAGATATCGTACACCGTTATGCTGGGATGAGCCTGGTACAGGCAGGGGTGTGACACCTGATCAGATTCAGGATGATATGGCTCGAGTAACACTGATTCGAAATGTATGCTGACTGCACGGAGCCGTTAGAGGTCGTATACAGATAGGAGGCGTAGACCTCTAGAGTTAGAATTGGAGCTAGTATGGCTGGGAGTGTCTCCGACACGAGGTGTTAGATGCTTTGACATTAAGAAGAAGTTGAGAGTGCATCTTACAAATAGTCCTGTCTCCGAGATTCGAGGATTTACCCTGGGTTTCATGTGTCTCAGCTGAGGGACTACATACTAGCTCCGAGACACACTGTGAGTTATGATGATTTGGTGGTTGAGCCGGACCACATCTGTGTTGAGCATTCTATTACAATCCTAGTCAGAGACATGAGATGTCTGCGTGTATAGAACAAACCTGTGTTGAGGATACAGTGGTTGAGACGAGAACCTGATGAGACTACGGGAAAGACTGGGGATAGTATCCAGAGGAACTATCCAGAGTTATAGGCGAGGATAGATATACCTATAGGATCCAGGAGTAAGTCTTAGGACTAGCCTGTGGAGCGATATGATTACGTGCATATGTGCTTATGTGCGTAGATGTTATGCTATGTTTATTTTTCGTGCTAGCTATGATGTGTATACGATCTTACTAGATCCTGTTGTGCTAGTACGACTGTTAGGTATAGCTGGAGATGGTTCTTACCTCCATGCTATTGTGATACGACGGTTAGGGATAGCTGGAGATGGTTCCTACCTCCATGCTATTTTGATGGACATAGTTTGGATGGAGATGTCTTCTCCATGCCCCGATGATGGTTTGGCTAGAGATGTCCCTCTATGCCCCGGATAGTAGTATGATCTTTTGAGGTATAGTGTCACATGGGTTGATACCTTATGTACGAGATATGATACCTCCGATGGAGAGAGTGTATCCCGGTTTTGAGTCTGAGTGCTTTCGGAGTTTGTACAAGTTTTGGGACGAAACTTGTTTTTAGGGGGGGTGAGGTGTAAGAGCCTTAGTTCTTGGACCGAGTTGATCTTTAGCCGAGACTAGTTTTGACCGAGTTGTGGCTTAGCCGCACCTGCGGATGGGGGTGCCGCCCCTGCGGGTTTCCGCTCCTGCAACCCTGGCTGCCGCCCCTGTAGTTTCTAGCGGCTGCAGCCGTCTTCTTTGAACCGTGCTTTACTCTTCACCTTACTTACTCTTTCCCCTTGGCTGATCAAGGGTTTGTTCTTCACTTTCCTTCCAGCTTCCCACGACCCTAGCTTCCCTTGCTTCCCTTTGACCTTGATCTTGGTTTTGAAAGAGTTTAGCTTGAGTTTTGTGTGAGTAGTGGTTGTCGTTGTTGTTGTTGTTGATTGTGTGCATGCTGAGCTTGGAAGCCAGCCTGGAGGTGTGTGAGCTCTTTTCTGCAGCTAGGATCACAAGAGTGGTAAGCAATCTTGCTCCTTCTTCTTTCTTTCCTTGGATTCAATCTCTTAGCTTAGGTTTAGATGCATGTATAGGTGTGTATTGATGTTTGTATGTGTATGGATATGTATGTGTTTGAACCTGGATGAGAGAAGACGTGTGTGATCACATGAAGAGCTGAGGAGAAATCGCAGAATCGTTTCCTGCGTTGTCGCCGCCCCCGCGGCCGAGAGTCACCGCCCCCGCGGCTACCGTGTCACAACGCCTGCGTCGTGCCAGCGGCGTGCCTGCGTTTTCCAGCGTTCCTTGTCACCGCCCCGCGGCTACGTTCCGCCGCCCCGCGGTACCTGTCTTCAGCCCCTGCGTCCCTTGTGTCACGCAGGTGCGTTTTGTTCCGGTTCTACCTAGAGTTAGGTAGATCCTTTTCTTTCCTAGTATGAGCGTTAGTAGCATGCTAGGTACGAGTATAAGGTTAGAGTGAGGTTGAGTACGGTATCGTTTATGCCGGTTACGGCTTTGAGGTTTACGAGTTGGAATATGATCCTTATGGATCCCTTGGGTCTAGGTGTGACCCCTGTTATGGATATGAGTGTGATATATGTGTTATACCTTGTTTAGGTTGTGTTGATCTCCAGTGCGGAGCCGTTTGAGTTTGAGTTTGAGACTCCCAAGGTTGAGGTAAGTCCATAGGACTTACTTAGCTGCCATCCTTATATTGGATGTGTGCATGAGTGGTGTGTGTATATGCTTGATAGCCGTGTTATGATATTGTTATTACCGACCTATGGTCTATTAATTTCCCATTGTAGGACCGTGACAACTTGTCCTTTCATCCCGCTGGGAGTCTGAAGTTTCTCTACGGGCAGGCCAGTATGGTTCAGTGGGCCGGCCACCTGTCCACTCCCGTAGGGTACACGGGAGGTGGGACCGGATCCCCACTCCAGCTGGCACTATTCCCGAGAGGCGAGGGTTATATCCCTCGTGTCACATACGTTCATATTGAGATATTTATATATATGAGTTGAGTATTGAACGATGATTATAAAGATAATAAACCGGGTAAATGCGTGATATCATGATGAGGTGTTTAGTACTTTCTGATGTGTGTGTGTGCTCTTGCATCTTCTTATATATGTGTATGGTTAGCTAACGGTTTCATACCGTGTTGTAGATCTTTTGCAGGTTAGGAGAACTGCAGAGTGATCTAGAGTGGGCGATCTGCTGAGGGCTCCGTACACTGGGGTCGTACTCGTGAGCTACGGGTTATTTTGACCATGTATATACGTTATGTTTTGTTTGTACTCAACACCGTTGTATAAACCTTTTGATACTTTTATAAAAGTTTGATGTTTTGTATTTAATCTATCGGTGCCTTGTTGTAAGATTCAGTGAACTTGTTGTCAGGCTAGGGTCAGGATCCATTGTGAGATCCTAGCCCAGTAGCACTTCGAGTCCTACGGATTTGGGTGTTACAAGGAAAACCCTAACTATCGTGTTTTCAAGCGCAATGGGATCCCCCCAAAAATAGAGGTAATGATGCATACAATTTATGGGGGCACTGTCGCAACCGGGGAGCACTGCGTTGCCCCTTCGATGGATCCTTCTCCTGGGGTTGGAGTGTTGGAGGACAATGAAGAGTTAGAGGTTTAGTTGATGATCTGTTTCACGACGACACACCGGTTACCAACATTTGAACCTATCCATGTTGACACACAACCGTTTAGGAGTGCAAACGGGGGGCTAGACAGCGTTGACCACCACACCTCTTGCCCCATCCCTTCACGCGGGAAGAGTAAGAGAAGAGTTGGGAGTAGTACTAACATCGGAAACAAGAGGAATGTGCGAAAGAGCATCGGTTCAACCTTGTATCAGGGACATATGGCAGCTTCCTTAAAACAAACAACTACTAGAAAAACAGTCAATTATCCACGCTTTGCCTTTGGCGCTTTGAGACTGCGTTGAAGAGAAATTTCTACGCGCGTTCCGAATAATGTATATTTCGACGCTTTTTAGAGTCGAAATTGGAAAAAAACGGTCTAGACATTATAAAGCGTCGAGATTTATCTAAAAACCTATAAATAAGAAAATAGAACCAAAATGAAAATGAGAAGCCCTACATTTCTCACTATTCTCTCAAACCCTAACTCTTATGACTCGCGCATCCCCTTATCCTCTCATCCGTTCTCACTTTTGTTTTCTGGAGATCCAAAGCTTCACGATAGTATGCAAACTCCTAAATCTAAAAGATCAAAAAAAATCATCATTTCCCATGATACTCCTCTTTCAATTTTTACCTAGGAACTTCCTATGTCCTCTTCTTCCAGGTAAGAACGAATCCGTAATCTCGAAATCCATATTTTTGTTGTTGTTCTCTTCTAATCTTGTACTAACCACCTTATTTGATTTTTAAAAATATGTACTTGTTCAAACTCCTACCTGATTGATGTTTAAGTCTTGTTTTATCAACAAGGGTTTTATCGGCCGGTGACCACTTTGTTTTTGGTTTATGTTAGGTTGTGTTTGGAAGAAGATGCCTTCAATTTGTTAGATAAAATTTTTGGTTTAGTGTGAATAGCTATCTATAGACAAGAATATGCCTTCAATTTGTTGAAGAAGATGGAGAAGAAACTAACTTCAGTAGATGGAGACAAAGAAAACGGTTGTCATCAAGAATCCGTCGAAGGCACCGAGATGCCAATTGATGTTATTGTTAATGAATTGGAAAAGCCAATTCCCCATGACGCCTTCATTTTCAGATGTTTGGAACCAAATTGCCAGCAGTTTCTGAAAAAGAGGAGTCAATTAGAAACAGGGAGATGGATTTGATTATTATATGTCTCTTATACTTGATTCTGATGCCATACTTGCATTTATTTTTCCATATTTGTCTTCAATCAAGCCATCTTTCTAATTAGTATATTTAGTTTGAGGGGAATGAGGATCATCATGCTCAAGGGGTAAATTCACTCCAAGATAGCCTTGAGTTTGTATCCGGTGATATAATCATCACGGGGTTCCAAGTGTGAGGGATAATGCTATGACCATGACCATGTTCTTGAACCTTTTTGACAGTAAGAGACTCCTTGTTGCATTGTGAAAGCAACAACTACTCGAAAAGGTTTACTAAACTAAACTTTTTAACTTAAAACTTATATTATATCTTATAAATTGTGATTTTTTAGTGGATTTGAATTATGAAAGACATTTATATGATGCGTTATGTCTTATAGTTTTGATGTCATACTGAACAATGTTGGTGCACCTTACTTGCAAAATATTGGCAGCTTGAATATTTGTGGGAGGCTTGTCATTTTTGGCATCATGAGTAGGAAAAACTAAAGCAGATCATAAAATGTTGTTGGCAAGGAGACTCACAGTTCAAGGTATTTTGCATTTTTAGTTTTTTCTTTTTCATGTGAATCATATATGTTATAATGCCTTCATGTTGGTTTTAGTTACATACTTGACATTGAACAATTTCAATTGTGTTGTAAAATTTACATTTTCTACATCTCTATTTTTTCTTGATGTTTGAAAGTAATTATTGTAAAGCTAAAAAACACATACTTATCATGATCTATCTTGGGTATATAAAATTGTTTACTGTAACGATTGGGTGAATTCCTAAAAACAAAGAAGAGGTAGTGAGCGAGGCGGAGAAGAACATCCAACCTATAATCATGACGGTAGGGTTAGGTTACAATCATATCGCTTCTATTAACGGAAATCAAGTTTGTACTAGTTATAGTTAGGGTCCATGATTTTCGTTGACATAAAGAACACCTATTTGATGAATTTGGACAAGTAGTTACTCACCTATTTGACGGAATTTGATGTGTTCAACGGATTTAAAAAATACATATTGAGCTAGCCTTGCAAGCTTTAGATGTCTTGCATTCATATAATATATATATATGTGTGTGTGTAAGGTTTCAACAAGCTGATCTTTTTTCTTTTTAATTCTCGTGATAGGCTAAGTGAATTAAGTGAGAAGGAGGGAAAAGTAGTTTGCAACAAAATTTGCAGATTTTATGGTTTGTTATTCTTATCCTTAATAATTACATTAAAGATGAACTTAAGAGGCAATTTTGATTCTTTTGACTATGTTAATTCTCCATAATATTTTCTCAATTTACGGATACTGTCTATTAATCGTGTTTTTGAATGTTATTAGAAATCATTGATTTTCCCTCAAAAAAAAAAGAAATCATTGATTAAGACATTCATGTTAGGATAAGATTCAAAAATACTGAACAAGACATTCTTATTGCTGCAAATTCAAAAATTCAATGCCTACATGAATTGAAAAGAATTAAAAAGAAATAAAAAGCTTTAGGTATTGAATTTTGAATTTGGTTGTGATGATTGGTTAATTTTTCGTGGTAACTACAATTTGAAGAGAAGGAGGGATTGTTAGACTAAAATATGCTTTATCTTATTGCTTATTTGTCCACTGTCTTGTACTCATTGCATTGAAATTTTGTAGGAAGGCTTTTAACAAGAAGAGGATGTAAGATAACGTTGGACAAAATAGCACAGTCAATTGTACCTGCTTGATACACCTGAAGAAGTCACACAAGAGCAACAACTACGTTTAGTAACTAACAAACATCTATTTAAATTTCTATATATGAGAAAGATGTTTGTAAGGGGGAATGAATGTCTCACATAGAGGTGAGTTGTTTAAAAAATTGGATGAGACAATGAAGGAGAAGTTAAGAGATTTATTGGCTCATAATGCATCTAAAGTATTGATATTTGTATTGTAAGTGTTTTTAGTTATATGTATACAACATAAGTAAAAAAAAAAAAAAATTTTAATACGAAAATGAAATTATCGATGCTTAAAAGCGTCGAGATTATCAAAAATTTTAAGCATCGAGACCGTAGATATATTCATTTTTCAATAGTTAAAAGCGTCGAATAGGTCAATTATTCTCGACGCTTTTATGCGTCTATAAAATCTCGACGGCGAATAAACCGACGCTTTTAGAAAGCGTCGAGGACAAATTTGAAGGCGCTAAAAAGCGTCAAGAGTTGTCAAACAAGCGTCTCAAAATGACATATTTTCTAGTAGTGAACCCAAGCAATGGTGTCACTGTGGGAGCATGAGGTGAACTCGGTTGCTCAAGGTTCAAACCAGCCGACCCGTACTTTACTTCAAGAGTCCATGAAGATAATCGAAGGAATGATATCTGAAGGCGCACTTGAAGATGGTTCTCAACTTTGGTGCTTCGTTGTTTCCTTGATGTCCTTGGAGCTTCAATGTGAGCTGTTTATATTGATTCCTACGAACCAGCCAATACTTGAATGGTTGAGGTGGGAATACAAGGAACGCAAAGGAGTTGATCCATAGAATGGGGAGCAAGACCGTCAAAGCAAAATCATTCGAGCATCACAGTTTCTATGTCTTAATTGTTATGTTTGCCTTTTAAGTTTTTACTGCTTTCAACTATCAACCAAGGTTGTTATGGTTTAACATCGACATTGAATTCTGATTCTGAATGTATGTGCACTTTATTGTTTCAAACTCATGTGAGCATCATAACTGTTGAAAATTCTGTTTGAGCAGTTTGGGTTCAGAGTTGTGATTGTGTACTCAAGTCATGTTCAACATGTTGTCTTCGTTGATTGGGCTCAGAATTTTGATTTTGTCCTCCTGTCATATTCAGGACATATTCAGCATTATGTGTAAGCAGATTAGGCTCAGATTGTGCCTGTGTACTGGTTCATGTTCAACATTCTACTGATTATTTTGAGTTCAGAATTTTGACTGTGGGCTGCCGAAGTCATGTTCAACGTTCTCAGTGGCTACTGAAATCATGGATTCACAATCAAATGTTGTTAATCATTCAAATCAAAAGTTGAAGACCGAGTTGATAAGCCAATATAATGTTCGTGGATGAATTCAAGAGCACATTTTCAACAACCAAATCTTGTGGAATACTTAAAATTGATAAGTTGATATAATGCTAATAAGATGATAAAATATTCAGCTATCAGATCTTGTTAATCATTTAAAGAATATATGATTCTCAATCTTTTATTTTGAATGGTTCTTGACTGTTTTGATGATACAGTGTTGAAAGTTGAAGAGCACATTTTGATATTGTTTGTACAACATGCAATTGAATAAATTTTTGGTCATTTCCTTTCTGATTAGTTTTACTTTGTTTTACAGTGATCTTTTGTTCATATGTACGGGCTGCAAAATGACGAGAAAACGTTCTACTGATTATTCTGAGTTCAGAATTTTGACTGTGGGCTACCGAAGTCATGTTCAACGTTCTCAGTGGCTACTGAAATCATGGATTCACAATCAAATGTTGTTAATCATTCAAATCAAAAGTTGAAGACCGAGTTGATAAGCCAATATAATGTTCATGGATGAATTCAAGAGCACATTTTCAACAACCAAATCTTGTGGAATACTTAAAATTGATAAGTTGATATAATGCTAATAAGATGATAAAATATTCAGCTATCAGATCTTGTTAATCATTTAAAGAATATATGATTCTCAATCTTTTATTTTGAATGGTTCTTGACTATTTTGATGATACAGTGTTGAAAGTAGACGAATGTTGCTTACTTCCAATGCTATTGAAACAATAAGGCCGGATTATCTTGCAGAACACTTCTACAAGCACATGCACAAGATTCGTGTTTATGATTCAAGTTACACTGGAAGTAAGTGGATTGAATCAATTCTGAATTTTAGAACTGAAACAAGATGTGTCAACGCTTTTAGAATGGGGAGGCATGTGTTTAGGAGACTATCAAAAAATCTTAACGAGGTCTATGACCTACAAGGTGCAAAGCGGATGACAGTGGAAGATATGGTCAGTATCTTCGTGTATGCGATGACACAAGGACTAACATACCGAACCATCGCAAAGCGATTTCAACGGTCAACTGCGACAATTCACACTGTGATACACGAGGTGTTAGATGTCATTGTAGGTCGGCGTAATGGATTCCATGGCATGGCCCGATATATCATAAGGTCCCGAGACCCATTTTTCTCAGAAGTTCCTACCCATATTAGCAATGATACTAGATATTCTTCGTACTTTCAAGGGGAAATTGGATGCATAGACGGGACTCATATTAATGCTTGTATTCCAGAGGGCGGGCAAATTCCGTATCGAGGTCGAAAAGGGATAACCACGTTCAACGTCATGGCAGTTTGTGACTTCGACATGTTCTTTACGTTTGTATCTGTCGGTTGGGAGGGAAGCGCTCATGATGCAAAAGTTTTTGAGCATGTTGTGACAACCTTATCTATGGGCTTCCCACACCCACCTCTTGGTTACTTCCTTCTTTCTTTGTTTAACTATTCTTACTCTTCTCAATCGAATTTTTGTAAATGACTTTGTACTTATTGTCCAGGACGGTACTATTTGGTTGATAAAGGGTACCCAGATAAGGAGGGTTACATGGTTCCCTATTCAAAAACTCGATACCATCCATCACAATTTGAAAACGTGGCACCGCAAAACGCCAAAGAAGCTTTTAACAAGATGCACTCCTCTCTTATAAGTGCTATTGAGAGGTCCTTTGGAGTCTTAAAAGCTCGGTGGAAGATCTTGCGAGTAATGTTGAGTTATGTTGTGCACACACAGGTCAATATTATATTGGCTTGTTTCTCTCTCCACAACTTTATCACTCAAGCACGATACGAAGAACCATATATCGGTAATGAAGAACGTTTCTCAAGCTCAGATGGTTTTGACGACGAGGAGCGTGAGGAAGACATGTTGGATGATTCCATGGCATTGGAATCGGAATCGGATGACGAGCATGAAAAATTGATAGCAGAAGGGTCATCCGGTGGCGGTCACTAGACGAAACAAATACGTGATGCCATTGCTGCACAATTGTGGGTTGCCTCATAATCTAGCCTTTTTGTGATTGCAAAGAAATTAAGAACTCAGTTTGGAGGGTTTTTTTGGTGCTCCAAGGAGGGCTGAATTATTATAATGTTGTTGTTGATTGTTAGATGGTATTGATAACTCGGATTGGTATCTTTATCCAATTGGGAAGGTTTTGTTATTATCTTCAGTAATGGACATCCATATTAATGATAATTTATTCCTTATGCTTCTGCCTTCTACTTTTGCATTTATGCAGAAATCTGCTTCATGCTTATGCATTATGCTTCTTGCAAAATGACTTTGGTTCACTTGATGAACAAACGATTGAATTTGGTTCTGCATTATGCTTCTGCCTTCTGCATTATGCCTTTTTCTTCTGTTCCGTATTATGCTTCTTGCAAATCTGTAAGCTGCACAAACGATTGAATTTGGTTCACTTCACGAACAAAAGGTATTTAACTGAAGATATGAACTGATTCAAAAAAAAGGCTTCTGCATTATGCTTCTTCCATCTTGGTAGTTGAGTAGCTGCTTTGTTATTGTATAAAACTGAAATAATATTCTCAACAGATTACTTGCACACATAATGTTTATATGTTAAAATAGATGACAATTTATATGTTGGATGACAACTTTGATAAGGTACATATTTTTTATGCATAATAATTGAAAGTTTACATGCTGCACAAACAATATCACTTGCTCAGAAATAGGACGGATCACCAACTGAATAGAAGATTTGAACGGTTTACATGATGAACAGAAGGTATTTAGGTTCAACATTGCCAAAAAGTGAACATCACATGCTGAACAGTAGTAAAAGCATTCAATAGTTCACAATGTCCTATAAATGATACATAGGTAGGAAGGGGAGGAATATCATATACGACCAAAAAACAACGAAACACAATTGCAATGTCAAGATGAGTTCAGCTGAAGGAGTGTTTCAGTGGACTGATGAATCAAACATCGTCTTGTTGGCTATATGCGCACAACTCAACGAACAATACGGTGTGCACCCGGCTGTTATGGATGGAGTGAAGTTATACTCAGTTTTACAATTGAACTTGAAGGATTCTCAAGAAAAGCATGTTGAAAAATAGGCTTTATCATTTGAGGACCGAATTTAAGATATGGAGGTCCTTACTTCGTGCTTCCGGTGTTAACCGTGATCCAACTACTAGACAGATGAACATACCGGATGCGTGGTTTGACATTCATGTTAGGGTTAGTCACTCAAACCTTTACATTTGTGGATTATCCAGCATGATAATGCTTCATTTTATCTTTATGTTTACCTTTATATGGAAGCTATGGTATGATTACAATTGCAGGATAATCCCTCTTGGATAAAGTATCACAAATATCCAATGGGCATCGACATTGAAAGTTGGTGTGAACGAGTATTCCAGTGATGAATTCCCTGTATTTGAAGGATTTCTCAAAAGCTTGAAAAAAATCAGTAGGCTATGTATGAAGGTTGAACTTGGTCAGCAGTCATTATTGATATTTTAAGTGGGAGTTGTCTAACCAGGAAGTGGTAAGGAGGCAATTGTTAAGGCTTTTGTTTGATGATGAAGTAGTACTATATGAAATGAATCAACAACATTTAACTATAGGGTAACAAACAAAGCAACAGATCTACCATAATACATTGAAAAACCATTGTCACATCTTACAAACATACCCATAATCAACATCCTCAGTTTTACCACTTCAAATTGAAAAATAAGTAAGCAACAAGAACAATGAAGACACTAAAGTGATGACACACACCACCCGTCTTCTTTTCCCCTTCTGTCCCTCCTTCATATTCTTTGTGAAGTACCATCTTCTTTAGTTGCTCTTCCAGATTTTGGTTGTTGAGTTTTAGGATATCAAGAGCTTCCTTCAATGAATGTATATGTGTTGTAGCTTCGCTTTTATCATTTACCAAACTTCGTATGACATCTCCAGCTCTAGCCCTAAATGGTTCATCAACCCATTCAAAAAAAGAGCAACCACTTCTCTGTATATTTCCATTGTACGAGGGACATCTAAAGAACCTCCTACCGTAATTGAGACTTGTTTTTGCGCTCAATAATCTAGCCTTAAACCCGCAGAAGCACTTGATACCATCAACATTGGTGGTAGATGAAGTACAACTAGACATTGGATCTTGTAGGAATTTGCACTTATCAGAACAACCTGCACAAAATTCCAAACCAAATATATAAACAAAGACTCCATTCTCACACTAGCTGTGTACATCACTGCGCAAGCAAACAACTCAATACTTGTATTCTTTGGTTTATAGTAAATCATATTCATAAAATCTGCATTACCATATCCAAACCAAAACAAACCCTAAAATTCAGCATATGAAGGTTAATGATATATTACGCGGGGTGTGGTATAACTAGTACTACTAAAAAGGGCTTGAAATCAACAAACTATAGTGCAATAGGTTGGTTCACAAAATAGGCTTTCTCATTGTTAGAACCATGAAATAGGCTTTCTCATTGTTATAACCATGTAAACAACAATTTGTGACTGTGAATTTACGAAAATATGTTGTTTGTAATATATCTCCACTAAAATTGACAACAACAAAAGACATCGGTCAGCAGAAGAACAAAGACAGAAGAAAAAAAAAACATATCAGAGTAAGGTTAGGAGGATTGGATGGGAGACAGAATAGCCTGAACTATTGCCGTTTGTACATTCGTTCTACTTTCAGCAACAAGAATTGAAGCAGTCGGTGGTGAGTAGGGTTTTTATGCTGAATTTTTTGTGGGTCGGTTTGTTTTTTTTTATCCCCAATTATATATGAACCGAACCTCTGCATTTGTACAAATGGAATATACACAGAAAATGTAATTTGGCATGCATAAATAGGTATGTGGCATAAAAAATATCTTGTACGTAATCCCAATCTATATTTCTGACCTGGCCTCTTTCAAGGGAGTTAATGACCACCTTTTTTTCTGTTTGGTGAATGGATCTTCATAGGATATCATTGTGTACCTTTGTAATAGCTGGCCTGTTATAATATTATCCTCAGATGCATAATCTATCAATTTTTGATCCCAAATAATAGCTTTATTGTGTGGCTGACCTGCCCCATTATTTGAAGGTATGTGCTTGTTTATATAAGCATAACTTATGACATTTCTACTATAATATTGGTGAAAAGAGTAAAACCTTAGTAGAACTTGTATTCAAATATGTGTAGGTATCATAAGATATTATTTTGTAGTGGAAACTATAAAACAATTCTAATACATAAGGTGAGGAATCAATGCCAATAATAATGAGAACCAATAACACCATATACAATACATAAAATTAATGGACGGTTCAATACATAAGGTGAGGGAACAAAATATTCAATGCCAATGACAAGAACCTAAAACTTGGAACAGTTTGTGATTACCGTTGCTAGTACAACAATCAGATTGCAAAAGGATGAATTATCAAAATTGATCACAACTGCACTACAAAAGAAACACCAAAAAAGACTACTACAACATCAACTGAACAGATTGACCATCAAGGGGAAATATGGTACAATTTCACCACAACAGCGAAGCAAATGAATGCGATTGCAACAAAAATGCTTGCAATCACACTAGTGACAAAAATCTCAACCCGTTGGTTTCTGATTAGGGCCCTTGAAGCTGCGTACTCCACTCCCAAACTACAGTATTTGGTTGTCACTTCTAAAACCCATGTTGCAAGCATGGTGTTTTCCTTTTCCATTGCCTTCTCTCCGATCTCCGCCTTACTGGCTCGCACATTAGAAGCGTCGAGTTACGCCTTCTGATGCTTGTTTATTGCAGCCAAACGACGTCCATGCTCACATAATCCAGTAGAACATCTTGAGACAGGTGAGTGGAAAGAGGAGGCAAAAGACTAGCTATGAGAGGTAGCATTGGACGAGCTCTGTACAATAGACGGACAACAGTAGATAACTACACCATAACAACAATAGAAAATGATAAAAACAAAAAGGACGGTTACATCATATTGCAAGTATCAAGAACTAACCACAATTCAGCATTTAGCAACGCATTACAAAAATAAACAACTATAAATTCAACAAATATTATGCCTATGATAACCAAACAAATCCTGCTACCTGAGGTAACTTTTGTAAAAACCAATCAGTTGAGCCCCACATCCATTCGTAATCTTCTGGCTTCTCCACCTCTTACAATTGTCCTTTGTGTTTCCTTCCACCTTCTTCTTTCATTATTGTTTTTGGAGACTTACGGGCTGACATACTAAAAAATTACAACCTTATCCAGTTTGGTTATCAGTTTCTACTACACATAGGTGATACAATACGAACAGAATCAAACCAAACAAGCATAGGTAATAGGTTGTGAACCAAATAAACATGTTCCTTTACATAAATGAATCGAACCATTGCTGCACAAACCATAAAAGCACAATGATATAATAACAAGTAAGGTTAAAGTTTTTAAAAAATGGCCTTAGCATAGGTAATAAGGTTAAAGATAGCAAATTAGCAATCAAAGATAATGATAAGGTTAAAGATAGCAAACTAGCAATCAAAGAGTCGAACCATTGTTGCACTAACCATAAAAGCATAGGTGATATCATACAAACAAATAATCAAACCAAACAAGCATAGGTAATAGGTTGTGAACCCAAAAAACATGTTTCATTACATAAATGAAACGAACCATTGTTGCACTAACCATAAAAGCACAATGATTTATGTAATGTAAGAGCCTTAGTCTTTCGGACCGAGATTGGACTTTAGCCGAGTTTGGCTTTGGCCGAGATTGGCCTAGCCGCCCCCGCGGGCATGGGTGTCGCCCCTGTGGGTTTCCGTCCCTGCGGCTCAGGGAACCGCCCCTGCGGTTTTCGGTGGTTGCAGCCGGTTTTGTTGACTTCTTTGACCCGTGCTTTACCCTTTCTTCTTCTTATTCTTTCCCTTGGCTGATCAAGGGTTTCTTCTTCACTTCTCTTCCTCAGTTGCTCACGTCCTTCTTGCTTCTCCTTCTCTTTCTTGATCTTGTGCTTGGTTTTCCCTTGAGTTTGTAAGAGAGTTGTTCTGGTGGATGTTGATGTTGATGCTAGTGGTTGGTATGTTGGGCTTGGAAGCCAGCTGCTGTGAGTGTTGATCTTCCTTGCAGCCTAGGACCACATGAGTGGTGAGTGATCTTCTCTTTCTCTTCTTCCTTTCTTTGATTCCATCTTCCTTAGCTTAGGATTAGATGTTTGAGTGTAGTTTGATGTTAGTTTGTGTATGTATATGCATGTGTATGATTTTGGGTAAGAGAAGACGTGATTTGATCACGTGAAGAGCCGAAGAGAAGCCGCGAGATCGCTTTCTAAATCGTCGCCGCCCCCGCCCCGGTAGACACCGCCCCTACGGACGCTGTGCCATCGCGCCCGCGCCGTGCCAGTGCCTTGTCTGCGTTGCCTGCGTCCCTTGTCACCGCGCCTACGGCTGCTCCCTGCAGCGCCTACGGGTTGTCTATTCCGCCCCTGCGTTCTTTGATCATGCGGGTGCGTCTTGTCCCGGGACTACCTATAGTTGGGTAGTTCCTTTCCTTTCCTAGTATGAGGGACTTAGTACCATGCTAGGTATCGGATGTTGATGAGTATGATATAGATATGCCGGTTACGGCTTTGAGGTTTACGAGTTGGATATGATCCTTACGGATCCCTTGGGTCTAGGTGTGACCCCTTTGTGTGATAGGAGTCTGATATATATATATATATGTATGCCTTGTATAGGCCGTGTTGTCCTTCAGTTTGGAGTGGACTTGAGTGAGAGCTGATCGTAGTGATACTACTTCTGAGGTTAAGGTAAGTCCATAGGACTTACTTAGCTACCGTCCTTATATTGGATGTATGCTTGAGTGGTGTTTGTTATATGCTTTATAGCATGCGATATGGTTCATTACCGACCTATGTTATATTGACCGCCCATTGTAGTGGCTGTGACAACTTACCTTTCATCCCGTAGTGGAGTCTGGGAAGTTCTCTGTAAGCTAGTTAGTTCTGGTATACGGGAAAGGCACCGACCACTCCTCATGGTATACGGGAAGGTGCGCTGATAACACTCCAGCTAGCTATTGCACGCAGAAGCGAGGAATATATTCATTCCTCGTGTCACATATTTTCATATACCGATTTATATACTCTTGAATGCTTAACGTTATAAAGATAATAAACCGGGTAAATGTGTGATATCATGATGATGTGTTAATATTATGGATATGTGTTTGTGCTCTAGCATCTTCTTATATATGTGTATGGTTAGCTAACGGTTTTATACCGTGTTGTAGATCCTTTTTAGGTTAGGAGAACTGCAGAGTGATCCAGAGGGGTGATCCGTACACTAGGCGATATCGTGGGATATGGGGATATACTTGATGTACGGTTATGTAATTTGTTTTTTGTACTCAGCGGTTACACTGTATTACCTTTTGACACATATGTATATATACCAGTTTATGTTTTGTTTTCATCTATCGGTGTCTTGTTGTAAGATTCAGTGAACTTGTTGTCAAGCTAGGGCAGGATCCATTGTGAGATCCTAGCCTAGTAGCGCCTCGAGTCCTACGGATTTGGGGTGTTACATGTAATAAGGTTAAAAATAACAAAATAGCAATCAAAGATAATAATAATAAGGTTAAAGATAGCAAACTAGCAATAAAAGAGCCTTCAATCAACAATTAACAATCAAACAAGCAAGTTACAGGATGTACAACAAAAAAAAGGTACTAATAATCATACCAAACCAGCATATATGCAAAGAGGGGTATAAACATGCTAGATAGTTAATGTTGCACTAACCATACAAGCACAAGTGCAGGTCACTGAACAAAGATGACAAACGTTATCGAGAAACCCTAATTGAAGCAGATAAACCATAAGTTCATAAAACAAGACAATAACAGACACATTCCAGTCTTCAAATCCAAAAACCCTAACCGTCATCGAGGTGAAAAGCACCCTAAACGTAAGAAGAAATTGAACAGAAGTATAATAGACGAATGTATTGGTATCTCGGATTCTGAATTGAAAAAAAAACCAGAACTTGATGAGGAAACAGATAATCGACAATAAAGATGACAACAAATGTCAAAAAGGAGTCTTTTCTATATACCTTTCGTCTTCTCGCAGCGCCGATGATTCCTCTCACAACCCAGCCGAAGGGAAAAAAAGTGATGCATTTGAATCATTGTTAAGGGCAGATATGGTAAACATTGTCGATTGAAATTCCCAAACCCACAAGAATCTACTTGACGAAGGTTTCTGAAATCCTATTTTCAAAGCTTGAAAAACACGCTTGAAAAACCTAAGCTATTTTAGGAAGCTGTTACTAAACGGGGATGTCAAAATGTGGGGACCACTTCAAAGCTGCGCGAACTAAACACGGCCTTAAGTGTATTCTATTGTAGTTAGTTAGATATCGCTTAGAGATGGGCTGGAAACCTAAACCGACTGTTTAGGTTTCCAAACCGTCGGTTTAGGTTTGGCCCAAGGCCAACCCTAAACCCAAACTGGAAAGTCCAAAACCGACGATTTAGGTTTAACTTAAACCGCCGGTTTGCCGGTTTAGCCACGGTTTGAAAAAACAGTGCAAAATTATTTAAAAAAGTATATATTATATAAAAATTAAAAATTAGTGTGAAAAAAACTAGTATATGAAAACTCGTAATTAAAATTTATACTAAATTAATAAAAAAAACAAAAATTCAATTTAACAAAACAAAAGGGCTTGAACCGGTTTCCCGGTTGCCTACGTATCCTCTCGGGGTTAAGAGGAATCAAAGCACACGTAGTTCTCTTACCTTGACTTACCTTTTTCGGACTTCCGAGTTTTTTCCAATCCCGCTTACCTTTCGGCCTCGGACTCGGAAGTTGTGTGGTTGTCTTCGGTGTTGGAATCCGATTTGGAGTCGTACACCGGTGCTTTCCGTTGTTTTCGCTTCGCCGACCTTATCCAATCTTGAATACAAACTTGCATCTCCAACTTCTCGGGCTTCAATTGAGTTCTCTTGTGACCGAGAATGTTCCCACCTTGGCTAAATTCATGCTTGCTCCACCGCAACTGTTGATGCAGGCACTGCCATGAGTTGTACAGTTTTAACTACGGTTGGATATTTGGGAGCTAATCTCTTCCACCAATCCAAAATATCAAAATCACCATCAAAACTAAAACAAGTGTTAAGATAATCTTGATATTCCGCTTTTGAAGATGAATGTCTAGGTGTTTTTGTTCTTCTAGTGAAAATTTGTTGTGCAAGTGAAAGAGAAGAAGATGAACTAGTAGAAGAGGGAGATGGACTAGGTGCGGTAGAAGAAGAACTAGCACTTGATTCAAATGTACTAAGCAATTTTCAAATTTCGGTATTAACTTGTTGCACAATGTTAGAAACATTGATGTTTTATGTGTTAAGTTTAAACACAAACAATCATAATAAGCGGTCAATAAATCGGAAACACCATCTAGTTTAAGTCTAGGATAAAAAACGGCGGTTACAAGCTAAATCATGGGAAAGTCTTGATAATATTTAAGCCATTTATTTTTCATTCCAAGCATACAATCTATGAGGGAAAGTATGTTAAAACATTTTAGAAAAGCTTCGGAAACGTTAACGACAATTTGTAAAAATCTATGAGATGTTGGAGTGTAAACGTAACTCATGGCATTAGTTGCATCACTAAAAGTTTTTAAAACATTACAAATATCGGTACAAGTTTCCAAAACATTTTCATCATCAAGAATTGACCAAGGTACGTGAATAGAAGCAAATTCTTGTAAAAAAACTTTATAACGTACGACTTCACTAAGTAATTTGTAAGTCGAGTTCCAACAAATTCCAACATCTTTTGAAAAAACAATTGGATGAACGTTTTTATTTAAACATAAATTTCTCCATTTTCATCTTAAATCGAAGTCGTACCAAATATGGTCAATAACGTAGTTGATTGGGGTTAACATATTTCCTAAAACCGTAAGTCCATCTTGAACACATAAATTTAAAATATGACATGCACATCTTTGATGAGTATAATGAGTTCGCAAATATTGTCCCGCCTCCTCAACCAAATAGTTTACGGCGACGGTATTTGCGGATGCATTATCAAAAGAATATGAAAAAACTCGATGTTGTAAATTATATTCTTGTAAAACCGTTTTAATCATGCTTGCAATGCCATGTGCATTATGTCTTTGATTGAAATGCCGAAATCCAATAACATATTTATGCAAAAACATAGCGTTATCAATAAAATGTGAAGTAATGCCCATGTAAAAAAGTTGTTGTGATTGTGTACTCCAAATATCACTACAAATATAAATTTGATGTTCAAAACATGCCAAATTTGATATAAAAAGATTTTCTTTCTTTTTTAAGTAAGATTTAGTTACTAACTTTGAAACGGTTTTCCTATAAGTTGGTTTAAAAGAATGTTGAAGATATCTAGTGTTCTATTCCCTAACTTCTTCATATTCGGCATAAGAAAACGGTAATGAATGTGAAAAAATAACATCGGTCAATCCTAAACTTTCTTTACTATGATTATATGTTAATAAAGGAGAATGAGAGGTAGAAGATGCAAACCCGTGGGACAATTGTGTTTGTCCTCGTGAAATCCCGAGCTTCTCCGGATGGACGTTTCCCATGTGAGTTTGCAATGTCCCGTAGCCGCCCTTGACCTTCCACTTGTACACCTTCGGGCAATATTTGCATGTCACTTGACAATAATCGTTCACCGGCTCCCCCTTGGTGTAATGCTTCGTAAATATTTCGGATGTAAGCATTTTCGGAGGGGGGATACTTCTTCGTGGAATTTTGGTAAGTTCGGGATTGTCGGGCATTTGTGTTTCACTCTCTTGGGTGCTAGGAAAGAATTGAGAAGAGGGGATTTGATCACTTGGGTTTGCCATTACGAGAAAATGAGAATTCGAGAATAAGAGATTTGGAGAGTTGAGAAGATGAGTGGTAGATGGTGTGAGTTTTAGAGGAAGAAAGATTGACTATTTACAAGAAATTAGGATAGGTGTGTGGGTGGGTTTTTTAATTTTTTTTTATATATAAATATACACCCTCCAATGGTTAAAAGAGCCGTTGGAGGCAAAAGGTGCCAACGGCTATTAAAAAAATAAAATAAAAATTGTATTTAAGGCCTAAACTGCCGGTTTGAATCGGCAAGACCGGCGGTTCAAACCGTCGGTTTAGGCCGGTTCAAACCGGCGGTTTAGGTTTTCTATTTTCATAAACCGAAACCGAAACCTAAACCTTGAACCGCCGAAACCTAAACCTCCGGTTTGGCCCTATTTGGCAGTTCATCTCAAACCGAGCCCATCTCTAATATCGCTCACAAATACTGATTTTTGTAAAAAAAATAATTATTATGTAGATTAATTTTGTAAGAGCCTTAGTCTTTTGGACCGAGTTTGCCTTAGCCGAGATTTGGCTTTAGCCGAGATTTGATCTTAGCCGCCCCCGCGGGCTTGTGTGCCACCCCAGCGGGTTCCCGCTCTCGCGGCCCAGTGAACCGCCCCCGCGGTTTCCTGCGGCTGCAGCCAGTTTTGTTGACCGGTTGGCTCGTGCTTTACTTTCTTCCTTATTTCTTCCTTTCCTTGTTGAGCAAGGGTTCCTTATTCACTTATTCCCAGCTTCCCTACGTCCTTCTTGCTTCTCCTTCTCCCTCCTTGATCTTGTTCTTGATTTCCTTTGGATTTGGAAGGGAATTGATGTGGCTTTGATGATGCTGATGCTAGTGGATGTGATTGCTGAGCTTGAGAGCCAGTGATAGTGTGTGGGTGATCTTTTCCTTGCTGCATAGGACCACAAGTGTGGTAAGCTCCTTATTTCTTCATTCTTCTCTTTTCCCTTTCTTTGATTCCATCTTCCTTAGCTTAGGATTAGATGATTTGATTATAGATTAATGTTAGTATATGTATGTATATGCATGTGTATGATTTTGGAATGAAAGAGACGTGATTTGATCACGTGAAGAGTAAAAGAGTACTCGCAGGACTACGTTCTGCACTGTCGCCGTCCCTGCGCCTGGAAACCGCCGCCCATGCGGAAGACGTGTCACCACACCCGCGGCCAGAAGCCACCGCCCCCGCGGCAACGGTCACAGCGCCAACGCCTGCGTCATTCCGCGCCTGCACTTTGCCTGTTCCGCCCCTGCGTCTTTCCGTCACGCAGGTGCGTCTTGTCCCGGGTCTACCTAGAGTTAGGTAGATCCTTTCCTTTCCTAGTATGAGCGGGTTAGTAGCATGCTAGGTACGTGTTTGAGGATAGAATGATGAGGATGTGATATATCTGTATGCCGGTTACGGGTTTGAGGTTTATGAGTTAGAATATGATCCTTATGGATCCCTTGGGTCTAGGTGTGACCCCTTTGATGGATATGAGTTTATATATTGTTATGCCTTGTTATCAGGTGGTGTTGTCCTCTAGTTTGGAGTGGACCTGATTGAGAGTTGATCGTAGTAAGACTACTTCCGAGGTTGAGGTAAGTCCATAGGACTTACTTAGCTACCATCCTTATATTGGACGTATGTATGAGTGGTGTTTTTTATATGTTTTATAGCATGCGATATGGTTCATTACCGACCTATGTTATATAGACCGCCCATTGTAGTGGTTGTGACAACTTACCTTTCATCCCGTAGTGGAGTCTGGGAAGTTCTCTGTAAGCTAGTTAGATCTGGTATACGGGAAGGGCACTAACCACTCCTTATGGTATACGGGAAGGTGCGCTGATACCACTCCAGCTAGCTATTGCACGCAGAGGCGAGAATTTTATACGTTCCTCGTGTCACATATGTTCATATGCAGATATATAAACTATTTGAGTTATTGACATTATAAAGATAATAAACCGGGTAAATGTGTGAAAAAATGATGATGTGTTATGATTCCTGATGTGTGTTTGTGCTCTAGCATCTTCTTTTATATGTGTATGGTTAGCTAACGGTTTTATACCGTGTTGTAGATCCTTTGCAGGTTAGGAGAACTGCAGAGTGATCCAGAGGGGTGATCTACTGAGGGCTCCGTACACTGGGCGATATCGTGGGATATGGGATATTTATGTTGTAGGGATTTATATTTTAATTTTGTACTCAGTAGTTACTTTGGATTACCTTTTGATATGTATATGTATATATATATATATATATATATATATATATCAGTTTTATGTTTTGTTTTAATCTATCCGTGCCTTTTTGTAAGATTTTGTGAACTTGTTGTCAAGCTAGGGCCAGGATCCATTGTGAGATCCTAACCCAGTAGCACCTCGAGTCCTACGGATTTGGGGTGTTACAAAGTTGGTATCAGAGCCCACGTTGACAACAATGGCACTTGTAATCTGCGATAAAGGTCGAATAGATAAATAAACAGAACCCGCAAAAGGGGTCTAACTTTTCAAAAGGTTTTGGTTTTGAAATGAGGACAAATGTTTTGGGATACCGTGTACGTGAGCCATCGCCCCTCTGAAGATCTCGACAGTATAGATATATATAGATATTCTGTTGTGATTGATTTGATATATATCTATGCATATGGCATATATATAGCCTTCTAAGTTAGGTTTACGTCTTCTGCAAATGGTTCAGACTAGAGCCTTACCTGCAGCTAGACGAGGTAGAGGTAGACCCCCTCTAGTTAGAGGACGAGGTAGGACTCCTGCTGGTGGTTCACAGGCAGCGGGAGAGATTCACGAGGAGGTTGCTGAGAGTGTCGTTCCTGATGCTGGGAACGGTGCAACTGAGAGACAAGGGTCACAAAGAGCCCAGTCTGGTGAGTCTGATCGTGTCTCCATGGGGGATCAGAGTTCCGTGCTTATATCAGACGAGTAGAGGAGGCTGTTAGAGCCGGTAGACGTGCCCCAGATTTACAGGCACATGAGGGACCATCTGAGAGATCCCACGGAGTGACTCAGGTGCTAGCTGTACAGGCACATGCTGCTGAGATTCCTCATGTTCGAGAGGAGCATCGAGGGCCTCGACCAGATACCTGGTTGAAGGCATTCCACCAGATAGGTGTACCCCCTTTCACTGGGAAGGTGGGGTTAGAGGTTGAGCTCTGGATTGGACATGTGGACTCAACTCTGGAGTCCATTAGATGTCCAGTGGATAGACAGATCGAGTTGGTGCAGACTTTATTTCGGGACTTGGCACAACACTGGTGGAGATCAATACGGGCTCAGGTTACCAGTTATGAGCATATGAGGACGATGATCAGAGAGCGTTTCTGCCCTGCCTCACTGAGGAGGGAGAAATTGCTGGATTTTGTGGAGGTTGGGTTTGAGGATGTACCAGTCTCCGAGGCTATCAGGAGGTTCCAGGAGGAGCTGACATTGATGGGTCCAGCTGCACCTCCTACAGATCAGCATGTATATCTGTTTTCCCGACGACTGAGGGACAGTACCCGGACCTACATGGCGGGATTTCATTGTGAGATTCTTATGGATTAACAGGACAGAGCTTCTGACTATGAGAGGGAGCGAGCTGGTCAGAGGAGAGCATCTCAGACCGGAGGGTCTGAGAAGAGGCAGCGTACAGGGCAGACCAGTGGTACTGGTGGTGCTGCTAGTGTTTGGCGAGGTCAGAGACGCTAGAGTCACCCCTCATCTGCACCGGTTGCAGATAAGGGACGTCAGTGTTTTAACTGTGGTGATCCAGGACATATGAGGCCCGAGTGCACGAGACCACTAGTGACATGCTACACCTGTGGTAGGCAAGGTCACAGAGCTGTATACTGCCGCCAAGGCGGAGCTTCATCTCAGCAGGGTTCTTCCCCTGCCAGATCGCCCTACGACTCAGGGATTTGCTCCTGGGCCGAGTAGAGACAGAGGTCTTGGTGGGAGCACCACTAGCATCAACATCATCAAAGCCACTAGCATCAACATCATCAAAGAAGTCAACTAGTAACACACGAGTCCCTACAGAAATGGGACAGTCACGAATCTCACGGGTACCTCTGACCCTACCACCATCAGGTAACCCTATAATAAAGGGCATCCCCTCAACCGTATCTAAACTCAAACGCTCTACACAAGCATCAAAAATAAAAGAATGCGTAACACCAGTATCAAATAAGACTCTAACAGGTAAACCATGAATCAGAATGGTACTTGTAGCAGTCGGTGCAGCTGGCTCCTCTGCACTCCTAAGCTCAAAGACCTATGCCTATGAGACGTCTGCGTTCGAAGGACATTCCTATGCTGAGGATACAGTGGTTGAGACGAGGACCTGATGAGGCTACATGGGAGATTGAGGATAGTATTCAGAGGAACTATCCAGAGTTCTATGCCGAGTTAGATGCACCAGTAGGATCACCGAGTAGACCTTAGTACTATCTTGGTGAGTATTATGTGCTTATGTGCTTATATGTTATGATGTGTTTATTTTCATACTAGCTTTGATGTGATATATGATATTATTAGATCTTGTTGTGCTAGTATGATTATCGTTTATAGCTGGAGATGGCTCTTTCCTCCATGCTATTGTGATACGTTTAGGATTCAGCTGGAGATGTTATTCCTCCATGCTATTTTGATGGACATAGTGTTACTGGAGATGTTTTCCCTCCATTCCTTTCTGTTATGAGTACGATACGGCTAGAGATGTGATTCCTCTATGCCTTGTGATATGTTTATGGTTTGGCTAGAGATGGTTTTCCTCTATGCTTGGATAGTGTTTTGTTGCTGGAGTTGATGATTTCCTCCATGCTTATGTTTGTGGTTATAGAGAGAGTTGTACCTCGGCTTGTGAGTCTGAGTCGTTTAAGGATTTTACAAGTTTCGGGACGAAACTTGTTTTTAGGGGGTGAGATGTAAGAGCCTTAGTCTTTTGGACCGAGTTTGCCTTAGCCGAGATTTGGCTTTAGCCGAGATTTGATCTTAGCCGCCCCCGCGGGCTTGTGTGCCGCCCCAGCGGGTTCCCACTCCCGCGGCCCAGTGAACCGCCCCCGCGGTTTCTTGCGGCTGCAGCCGGTTTTGTTGACCGGTTGACTCGTGCTTTACTTTCTTCCTTATTTCTTCCTTTCCTTGCTAAGCAAGGGTTCCTTATTCACTTATTCCCAGCCTCCCTACGTCCTTCTTGCTTCTCCTTCTCCCTCCTTGATCTTGTTCTTGATTTCCTTTGGGTTTGGAAGAGAATTGATGTGGCTTTGATGATGTTGATGCTAGTGGATGTGATTGTTGAGCTTGAGAGCCAGTGATAGTGTGTGGGTGATATTTTCCTTGCTGCATAGGACCACAAGTGTGGTAAGCTCCTTGTTTCTTCATCCTTCTCTTTTCCCTTTCTTTGATTCCATCTTCCTTAGCTTAGGATTAGATGATTTGATCATAGATTAATGTTAGTATATGTATGTATATGAATGTGTATGATTTTGGAATGGAAGAGACGTGATTTGATCACGTGAAGAGTAAAAGAGGACTCGCGGGACTACGTTCGGAAATGTCGCCGCCCCTGCGCTTGGAAGCCGCCGCCCTTACGGAAGACGTGTCACCGCACCCGCGACCAGAAGCCACTGCCCCCGTGGCAACGGTCACAGCGCCAGCGCCAACGTCATTTCGCGTCTGCGCTTTGCCTGTTCCGCCCCTGCGTCTTTCCGTCACGCAGGTGCGTCCTGTCCCGGGTCTACCTAGAGTTAGGTAGATCCTTTCCTTTCCTAGTATGAGCGGGTTAGTAGCATGCTAGGTACGTGTTTGAGGATAAAATGATGAGGATGTGATATATTTGTATGCCGGTTATGGCTTTGAGATTTATGAGTTAGGATATGATCCTTATGGATCCCTTGGGTCTAGGTGTGACCCCTTTGATGAATATGAGTTGATATATTGGTATGCCTTGTTATTAAGCAGTGTTATCCTCCAGTTTGGAGTGGACCTGATTGAGAGTTGATCGTAGTAAGACTACTTCCGAGGTTGAGGTAAGTCCATAGGACTTACTTAGCTACCATCCTTATATTAGATGTATGAATGAGTGGTGTTTGTTATATGTTTTATATCATGCGATATGGTTCATTACCGACCTATGTTATATTGACCGCCCATTGTAGTGGCTGTGACAACTTACCTTTCATCCCGTAGTGGAGTCTGGGAAGTTCTCTGTAAGCTAGTTAGATCTGGTATACGGGAAGGGCACTGACTACTCCTTATGGTATACAAGAAGGTGCGCTGATACCACTCCAGCTAGCTATTGCACGCAGAGGCGAGGATTTTATACGTTCCTCGTGTCACATATATTCATATACAGATATATATAATATTTGAGTGATTGACGTTATAAAGATAATAAACCGGGTAAATGTGTGAAAGCATGATGATGTGTTATTATTCCTGATGTGTGTTTGTGCTCTAGCATCTTCTTATATATGTGTATGGTTAGCTAACGGTTTTATACCGTGTTGTAGATCATTTGCAGGTTAGGAGAACTGCATTGTGATCCAGATGGGTGATCTGCTGAGGGCTCCGTACACTGGGCGATATCGTGGGATATGGGATATTTATGTTGTAGGGATTTATATTTTAATTTTGTACTCAACAGTTACTCTGTATTACCTTTTGATATGTATATATATATTAGTTTTATGTTTTTTTTAATCTATATGTTTCTTGTTGTAAGATTCAGTGAACTTGTTGTGAGGCTAGGGTCAGAATTTATTGTGTGAGATCCTAGTTCAGTAGCACCTCGAGTCCTACGCATTTGGGGTTACAAATTTTAAATTTAAATATAAAATTAAAAATTAAAAACTTCACACAGATTAGTTACCATTTAAACCAACAACTTTTAAAAAATCTCGAAAATTATGTATATCAGTTAAAATCAGTAAATATAAAGCTCAAAACAAAAAAATCAGCCGATTTCGTTAGAATCTAAACTAACTATTTTTTTAAAAATAATTCAGAAAACTATATTGATTGATTAAAATCAGTAAATATAAATTTAAAAACTACAAATTCAACTGATTTGTTACAATCTGAACCAGCAATTTTTAAAAATTATTTATAAAATTATGTAATTATTTAAAGCATTCAATTCAAACTTGAATTGTGCATCATGAAAAAAGGGAAATCTATTTCAATAAAATAAAATAATAATAATAATAATAATAATAATAATAATATCCTATCCAATATTATAAATACAAAATAAGAGGCATTGTTACTTCAATTTGTGTTAAGAAAAACCCTAATTCAGCAAATCTCAGCTATGGCGATGAGCGGCATACCAGAGTATAATACGATATACAGCGAGCAACAAGTCCGCCGCGAGAAAGGGCAGCCGTGCACAATGATGGTGGCGGCGATCACCATTGGCGACAACAGCTATCAATTCTTCGTACCTTGTATTTTCTGCGAAAGGGGCGGCGTCTCCGGCGGGGTACATGAATACCTAAAATACTACGAAACTAAGGCGATCGGGTTTATTGCCTCCGAAATACGGGGCGTTAGCATCGATCCCGAAACCAGCGATATTATCAAGACGCCGATCATCAAAGCATCGACTAATTACTTGTGCCACAACTGCTACCCCACGCCTGGCGAGAATGCCACTCTATCCCTCGTTGAAATCTTTTTCCCGAACTACCCGTTACTGGGTAACGTTAATGCTGATCCGCTAATGCTGATCCGCCGGAGATGAAACCCGGGAGCCTCTCGTTTGGGTTGCGATAATGCTGATCCGCCGGAGATGAAACCCGCGAGCCTCTTGTTTGGGCTGCGAAGTATTCGAGATGCTAATCTGGTTGCATTTGATTCCATATGGGTTGTACACAATATTGAATTATTGATTGTATCTAGTTGTTAACTAAGGTTTGGCTAACATCATCCTCAAGTTCTTTTGTTTAACTAAAATTTGAGAAGCATATGTAAATGCTCCAATAGTAGCAGTTATGGCATCATACGATCTCTCATTGAATTTAACATGGTGTAATGACATGCTCTAATAATAACAATAACCAAGCTACCAAAACAGCTAGACTAATCAGGTGAGTTTATTCTAAAAATATACAATCTTATAAGCAATATATAAAGGGAGATTTCCTCTTCCTAATATTATAGATAACAATATGATTATGGTCCATTACATACCACTTATTATAACTGGTAATGGATGATTAGTTGCTATACAAGGTTAAATTTATTGTAGGTTCAACAGCCTACTGTAGTTTCTCTTTGTAATAACTGGATATCTGGTTGTTGTTTAAAAAAAACGCATAAATACCGGTTAGACGATGCTATGCGACTTCCATTACATACCACTTATTATAATTGGTATCCGATGATATCTCTCATTGAATTTAACTAGACCTTATCATATCCAGACAACCCGTCCGACCCGGAAAAACAGGCGGTATGAACATAGGGGAAGCCTAATTGGGCCGAAAAGCCCGGCCATATATATATATATATATATATATATATATATATATATATATATATATATAAAAGTATAATTATAGAATATTTAACATAATTATCATAAAATTTATGTATATTACATATAATATCTTAAATATATATATATATATATATATATATATATATATATATATATATATATATATTATTTTTTACATAAAATGTATATTTAAAATATTTTTAAAAAATAAAAAAATAAAACGGGTACCGAAGGTCCGTCCAAACCGGATACGGCAGAAATTATAGGCCCGGGTCCGAAAATTCCACAATCGAGTCCAGGCCGAACCCGGATATGAACAGTTATAAATTTAACAGGGTGTAATGACATGATCTAATAAAATGACATTGCAATGTCCTTTACTGAATAAAGCAATTAGTTGTTTCTTCTCCACATGGAAGTATATGTGATGTGGGCACTACATCGACCTATTTTAGGAAACACTCATGAATAGATAGATATCGGTTACAACTTTTAGGGTTGTAGATGATGTTTTATGAGCATTTTTCAACATGAGCACAACTTTTAATGTTTGGAAATTAAAAATCATTCATTTTGGGCACTACATCGACCTATTATTACATGAAATTTGGAATCTCGTGTCGTAAATGAAATTAGAAATCATTCATTTTGTAATAACTCAGTACATCTAAGAATACTAAGGTAGAGCATAGTTGGTCGTCTACTGTATGTGCATAGTCTTAAAATCATGTGGAGTATTCCAAGTTCGGTTTGATAAAGATGTAAGTATGTAACTAAAACTTATAACATACTTATCTGAGACAATAAAGGCATTTTTGGTTGCTAAATCCCTCTTTTTCGTTACTCTTCATTGGGAACCATGCTGGAGAGCCAATGAATGTTTCGTATATGACAATGATAGTGAGACGGCCATGGAAGTCGGTGAAGAAGAATTGGAGAAGCTAATGTTAATTGATTTCATATGTTAAAAGATAGAGTTTATACTTAATACATGTATTGTATCTTTCTGGTTACTTATATATCAAAAGGGAATCCATATTTTGTGTTCATGTATACACCGATATTCGATACAAAAATCACACTTTGAAGCTTCTATCTAACTTTTACGGTATGTATAATGAGTAATCTTGAATATATAATGAATTCTTAATTAATTGATTTGACAAAGAAAGAAGATAACCAATGTTTTAGGTAAAAAATTAATGTTGAATTGTTTTTTTAGAGTCTTTAACATGCACGCATGTAAGTATGTAACCTCCTTTACAATATCCTTATATATATATATTTTAAATCCTCTATCTATTTTATAAGTTTTGTGTTCACTAAATAATCATATTTGTAAAAATAAAGATTATATTATCTAATTTGAAATTTATCCATTAATATTTTGTAACATGGACCAAAAATAGTTGGTGCCAAATTTATTTTTAATTTGTTATGAAATGGTTCATTAATTTTTGTTGTAGTGAATAGAATACAAATAAATTTACTTTAAAATCTCAAATAAATAAATTTGTAAACAAATCAAAATCAACACTTAAAACGATAGTTTATCTTTTAAAATATATATATATATATATATATACTAACCTCACGTTTGGTTGTAACTCCAAAAAACTGAATGGAAATGAATCTAATAATATTGTTACCTTGTTCATGAAATCATTTCATGTCATTTAATACAAAATGCACTTGCTTACTCCTATTTTGTTACCCTATATGGTATCAAAACTAATCAATTTACACTACAATTACTTCAAACAACAAGGAATGATTCCCAAAAACTTCATGAACATGGGTATACGTATGGACTAGATACGTTTCCATTCCGTTTCCGTTTCCGGAGTTCAAACCAAACGGGCCCTAAATAGATTTGGTTTTTTTCGACGGAAACGTTCCACAAGTTGTGAATGGTTTGTTAGATATTAATTAATTGTTTTTAGCCCCTTCAAAAAAAAACAAACCTATCCGATGTAACACCCCGAATTCTGCGAACTCGCATTACTGGTTAGGACCTCACAGTGGGTCCCGACCTTAGGTTGATGTCAATAACGTCTGATCTTGCAATAAGGCACAAATATTTTTAAATACAAATCCTTTCAAAATACATAGTTAACTCGACAGACTCTGGGTTTGTACGTCAGCCAATTGAGAACTAAATATATTCTACTATAACAATAAATAAATGAAACATGACTATGTAAATCAAGCGCCCAAAACTCCTAGTATGGAAACCCGGCTGGCCACTCCACTCTTGATTTCTCAGTAAAGATCTATCCTGCAAAAACGTAACAACACGGTAAAAACCGTTAGCTATAATTCTAATACTAAGGTCACTAAAACACACACACATATAAGAAAGTACTGTAAATCAATCAGCATGCAACACACAAGGTCCCGATTTATTATCTTTTCTTTGGTGAAATTGGTCATTCTATTTTCCAACTTTTCAAGGTAGCACAAGAGTCCGATCGACTCTTGCCCTTGTCCCCTTTTACTTGTAGGAATGGTGTTAATGCATCCTCCCGTATACGCTACTGGACTAGTCGCGGAGAAATCTTCCGGTACCCCCTCGGTCCGGACAGAAAGCTACGAGACGTTATAATACACTTGTGCCTCCCTTTAGAAATTTAAAAGTAGTGATCTAGTTCGTTCATTTTATTTCACATCATAACACACACTACTCTAGTGCACACTCAATATTAAAAGCTAGATAAGTGAGTCTTGTGAAATCACCATATCAGTATTGGTCTCAACGTCTCGCGATTTTGCTAGTCAGAGATCTTATTACCTTGATCAATCATTTATCAACCCTTAGACTCTTAGAGCTATTTCAACCCTTACTAATACTCGACTAATTATTCTAAACAATCAGGGTATGATATCTCGCATCGATACCCTGACTTTCTTTAACAACTTAGACTCGTGAACCTAGACGTCAATTTCGATTTCTCTTATCATTAGCATAGTCGTTTCATTAAAATTCGCTATCTCATAAGTGCATGATTTTTCTTATGATCATCAAACCACTTAACTGCTCAAAATGCTTATTTCGGTTCCAATAATACACCTTTTTTATTCTGCTAAACTTCCCAATTCGGTTTCATACTTAGTTCCGCATTATCAAACATTTCAACATTATTATCTACTAATTAAGACTATATTATCATGCAACTTATTAATTAAATTCATGATTAAATTATATCGTAAATATTAATTAAAGGCAAAATAAATCGGGCTCGGGTCTATCCGGAGACGGATTAGTAGCAAGGTCCGGCACACCAAGCGGCACCAGTTGGCTAGACGAGTTTTCGGAGGCCAATAGTTCAAACTCTATGGACGGCAACAACACACTTTTAACAATATTTAAGCAGTGGACCAATGTCTTGGGATCGAACTCTGACAGTGGAAAAAATAGACGGACATAAGAGTGTTAACATGAGACCTGTAGGTCCATAGTTCGAAACGTAAGGGAAGCATAAGCAAAGGCACACGACTACTTACATAGATCACTCATGTCTCGGGTTCGAATCGCCCCGGCTACGCTTTCTCTTTGAATCCACCATGGCAAGGTGGGAGGTTGTGGGTTCGAATTCAGTCGCCGTCTACGTTTGTCCATCAACCTCGTCTCCTTCTTCGTCATCTAGTGAACGTTCAAGACCGAAGAGGAGGTCGCCGGCAAAGCTTCCATTCCGGTATTGTTTCTTCCTCTCGGTCGAAGGTATCGGTTCTTAACGGTCATGGTGTCTCGTGGCTCTGCACGTACCTGAGACACGAGGAGTAGGGAGGTCGGGGAAGGATGATGGGGCATTGGGGAGATGGAGTAGAGGGAGAGGAGAAATGCTAGTGGTCTAGGCGACTGGTAGTGACGGTGGTTCACGTAGCCGTCGCGGCTTACTAGTGTCGGGAAGAGGGAAGGCAGAAGGAGAAAGGTTCGTCGGCGGTGCTCTAGCCATGAGTGGAAGGAGATGGTTGAGGTCCAGAGGAAAGATATAAGAAGAAGAGAGGGAGGCTGGTGGTGAGGAGAGACAGGAGGGGGGGAGACTGAGAGGTTGCCGAGGGTTGAAACTGAGAGGTGATCGGGGAGGAACAAGAGAGATATAGACGACGACGTAGATGAGTGGGGAGTTTAGTGGTGGTTGTTGGGGCTGTCTCGTGACCGCCGGCGAGGTGATCATAGTGGTTTTCGACGTTCGGTTGTGAGGGATGGTTAACAGGGAGAGGGGTTACACAATGCAGAGGGGAATGGACGGTTTGCGGTCAAGAGGGAGGCGAGTTACATAGTTGTTGAGTGTGGAAAATGTGTCCCACATCGACAATATGAAACCCGTGGACCTAACATATAAGTACAAGGGTTACTCCTTCTATGGCCAATTGATTTTAAGATGGAACCCCGAATGCTTGTGTGCGTAAGTTCCCGTACTTTGGCGTGCAAAACCCTCCACGTCTTTGACTCGGCGGATATAGAAAGATAAATTAACATGGTATCAGAGCAAGTCCGATCCGGGTCCATTATCTTGTGTTTGGGTTGTGATTAGCGAAAAATATGCTATCCGCCCGTTTGGCTAAGCCGGCCTTAAGGCTTTGTGTCAAGTGTCAACTAGTTCAGGATAGTTGCACTTGAGGGGGAGTGTTGCGTGTGGAAAATGGGTCCCACATCGATAATATGAAACCCATGAACCTAACATATAAGTACGAGGGTTACTCCTCTTATTGCCAATTGGTTTTAGTACCGAATGCTTGTGTGCGTAGGTTCACGTACTTTGGCGTGCAAAACCCTCCATGTCTTTGACCCGGCGGATATTAAAAGATAAATTAACATGCAATTGGAAATAGAAGGAGTAACCCTTGTACTTATATGTTAGATTCACGGGTTTCATATTGTCGATGTGGGACACATTTCCCACACTCAACAGTAGTCCATGTCATGAAGCTACTTCAATGGACGGAGTAATGGTGGCATAAATACCCGTTGACCGGCGTTACTGGGAGGAAGAAGAAGAGGAGGCGGGGAGGAGAGATCTGGAAGCGCCGAGTCTTCTACTGTGTCGTCGTTGGCCCGACGAAGGAGATGAAGCCGTTGGAACTGGGCCGGCCTCACAAGGCTTTTCTTTATTATTCCCCTTGGGCCCAAGCGTTGAGACAGGAGCAGAACGGTGCGCCGAGATATGAGGAAACTGAAGAAGGGTCTGAGGTCGTGAAGTAGAAAGAGTTGGGCCGAGATAACAATCCAAAAGGGGAACTAATAAAAAGTATGATTTCGGTTTGGTTTAATTATCCGATTGGATTTGGATCCGTTTAATTTACTTATTCGTCTTTGATTCGGGCTCTCGGTTTAAATAAAAATTAATTAAAAATTAAACAAAATTTTACAAGCAAAAATTATTAAAATTTTCCGGTTATTAAACCCGACTAATGATGTTTTACACACAAATTTATCTAAGTACGCAACTACCCGACCAACAAATAATATACATTTACTAATTTGTGATAATTGAAGATGACAACCACCAGTAATTGTTTCTCCCATAATAAAGGTATTTTTACATTACCTTTAATCTAGAGGATATTAAAATATATTTTTTAAATATTTTTAAGTCAATTTATTCTGTAATTAATTTACATAGATTTATATCCAATATATAAAACATAAAAATTGTTATGGAAAATATGTACAAGGCATTTGTACATGATGTTTTGTACACATATATCACATGCATGTCTTCTAGTGAAGATTGATCAATAAGTGAAGTAAATTGTACAAGGTGAATTATTCACCTTCTTACATCCTAGTTTATTTTATTAATAACTCCTCCAAGTTTTGGCCTACAAATAGAGGTCATTCTCATTGTAACAAGATGCACCAAGAGCAAGTAGGAAATCTACTCTTCTTGTTCACTCCTCTCTTCCAACTTCATTCAAAGTGTTCTTGAACACAATCCACAAAAGTCTAAGTAATCAAGAGTCCAAAGCAATAATTTTATAACACGTTATCATCACGAAGATTCTAAGTTACAACTGAGCTTCTCTACTAAGGTATGTTCGTAAACATTTCTTAGTCTTTCATTACACAAAAATTATACAAGAAAATCTACTTGAGGATTATGCTCTGTAGTTGCCCTTTACGGGATCTTCTACATCAAAAACTCAAGTTTTTGGAAACTTAACTTAATCCGAGGAGTATGCTCTGTAGTTCCCAAATTGGGAACCTCTACATCAGAAACTCGTTATTTTAACATACGATCTAGAATAAATTTTCTCAAAATAAAATCATGTGTTTGGATTTATGCAAAGAAACAAACAAAATTGAGATTTGCTTACCTCTTTTGACAAAGACCCACATTAATTTTTATTGCTTTCACCTCTTGGTTTACGAACGGAGATTTCCCACCAAAATAATGATTATGATAATGATGATGATGTAAATAAGGACAAGACAAATGAAAAGCTCGATTAAAAGCCGATTATTGTTGGAAACAAGCCGATGAGTAATATCATCATCGGCCATGGACATGAAAGTTTTTTTTTTTGGATCGAATATGGAGATGGAGTAAAAGGAGGAAGAAGATAAGGATGAAGAAAGTAAAATGGATGGATGGAGATTAAAGAGGGTAAAAATAACCGGTTTTAATTCATGGATCTTGTAATGTTCATTTATCCGTATGATTTCTTACTTGCGACACACGATATTATACTTGTCTTTACATTTCTGATTATTGCTCTGACATACGCCACCTATTAAATCTACATGCATTCTTTAATATTTGATACGACTCATCTTCATGACATCTACACCTATGAAATGTCTTTACTTTATTAAATCATGACTAAAAAATCATGCATGCTTAATATTGACATAAAATATAATTTTTATGTAGTAACCAATGGCAAGCATTGCAAAACGAGCGTTTGACATTCTTGACTTGTCGGGCCAAAAGTACCTCGAATGGAGGGTAGATGCACTTGCCCATCTCAAGGCAAATGGCCTTGAAAAAACAATTGAAGATAAAAATGATGCCACTCCACAAGAGAAGGCAAAAGCAATTGTGTTTCTTCGCCACCACATTTATGAAAGCCTTAAGACTGAATATTTATTTGTGGAGGATCCTAAAGAGTTGTGGGAAAGTTTGAATGAAAGATATGGACACCAAAAGGAAGTCATTTTCCCACAAGCTCTATATGAATGGAACAACTTGAGGTTCCAGGACTTCTAGTCCATATTTGAATATAACAGTGCTATTCACAGGATCACCTCCCAACTGAGACTATGTGGCCATGTGATTACCCTAGAAGAAATGCTAGAAAGAACATTTTGTACTATGCATGCCACAAATGTATTGTTACAACAACAATATCGGGAGAGAGGTTTCAAGAGGTACTCAGACCTCTTGAAAGTATTGTTGGTGGCGGAAAAGAATAATGAGCTCCTAATGAGAAACCACAACCTCAGACCCACAGGATCAATAGCAGTTCTTGAAGCCAATGCCACTGACAAGGCATCCGAGGAAAAATGCAAGAGTCACAAAGAACGTGGGCAACCGTCATGGCACTATAATAGTTGTGCCCGAGGTCGTGGTGATCGTGGTGGCCGTGGAGGCCGTAGTGGCCGTGGTCCCTATGGTGGCCGCGGTCGTGGGCAAGGCTATAATGATGGCCACCATTACAATCGAGGTGGTAACTATGGTTACAAGGGGAATGATAAGCCAAAGGTCCAGACGGGTCAAAAGAGACGCTCTCACAAGCCAAGAACTGTTTGCTACAGATGTGGCATAGCTGGTCATTGGGCAAAAATATGCCGTACAGCTTCACATTGGTAGATGCTTATCAGGCCGAAAGAAACAACGAAAAGGCCAATGAAACCAACTTCGTGGAAAATGAAGTTGTTGGTACTTCACCCATGACCAGCTTGGATGTCTCTTACTTTCTCAACTTTGAGAATGACGATGCATGTGCCTTGGACTAAAGCATTCGGTTTATGAACTTGTGATATTATCCTTATTGTATAATAATGTATAATATGATGTAATGTATTGTAATGTCTTATTTCAAGATCTAGTAGGACTATGTAAAATATGAAGTTTTTATATTTAATGGCTTAACTTATTTGTGCTACTTTCTTTATAGAGAAAACATGGAATCTTCTAAGGAAAGACTCGATGAGAAGGAGCAATGTCTTGTAGACAGTGCCACCACACATACCATCCTGAGAAATAAAGAGTACTTTACACATTTGAAACCATTTAAGGGAAATGTGAATACAATATCTGGTGTGGCTAGACTCATCGAAGGCTCGGGAAGAGCTCTTGTTCTACTCCCAAAGGGAACAAAAATAATAATAAATGACGCATTATATTCGAGTAAATCTCGAAGAAATTTATTGAGCTTTAAGGATGTGCGTCAAAACGGGTTTCATATGGAAACCATGAATGAAAATGGGAGAGAATATTTGTGCATCACAACACATGAATGTGATAAGAAAAGGGTCCTTGAAAAAGTGCAAGGACAAGCCTCCGGATTATATGAAACATATATTCATCCGGTTGAGGCTAATGTGATTTCTAACAAACGATCGGATGACCGAGTTGAATTCACACTATGGCATGTCCGATTGGGTCACCCGGGATCAATGATGATGCACAAAATTATAAAGGGTTCAATTGGACACCCACTTAAGAACATGAAGGTTATGCCGCCAAGTCATATTAATTGTGCGGCTTGCTCACTTGGAAAGCTTATAATTAGACCTTCTAAAGTAAGGTGACAAGTGAGACTCCTGTATTTTTGGAAAGGATACAAGGAGACATATGTGGACCAATTGCTCCACCGTGTGGCCCGTTTCGATACTTTATGGTATTAATTGACGCATCTACAAGATGGTCACATGTAAGTCTATTATCGACTAGAAATGCGGCATTTGATAAACTCCTTGCACAAATAATCCGTTTGAGAGCTCAATTCCCGGATTATACAATAAAGAAAATTCGTCTTGACAATGCAGGAGAATTCACATCCCAAACATTCAATGACTTTTGCATGTCAATTGGGATTGATGTGGAGCACCCAGTAGCTCATGTTCACACACAAAATGGTCTTGCTGAATCATTAATAAAGAGATTACAATTAATCGCTAGACCATTATTGATGAAATCAAAATTACCACCATCTGCTTGGGGACATGCGATATTGCATGTTGCAGCCTTGATTCGGTTAAGACCAAGTGCAAATCATGAACAATCCCCATTGCAATTAGTGTTTGGAAAGGAGCCTAATATATCACATCTAAAAATATTTGGATGTGCAGTTTATGTTCCTATTGCTCTACCACAACGAACAAAGATGGGTCCACAAAGAAGATTGAGAATATATGTTGGTTTTGAATCCCCCTCGATCATTAGATATCTTGAGCCAACAACGGGTGATTTATTTACAGCAAGATTTGTTGATTGTCATTTTGATGAAAATACATTCCCAATCTTAGGGGGAGAAAAGAAGAAAGTGGACCCAAGTACGAAAGAAATTACATGGAATGCAACACTATTATCACACCTTGATCCAAGAACAAAAATGTGTGAACAAGAAGTTCAACGAATCATTCATTTACAAAGTGTTGCAAACCAATTACCAGATGCATTTACAGACACTAAGAAGGTGGTAAAGTCACATGTTCCTGCAGCAAATGCTCCTGCAAGAATTGATGTACCAATTAGACAACCAAATGTGTCCATTGCAAATGAGTCTATGACTCGTCGAAAACGTGGTAGACCACTCGGTTCAAAAGACTTGAAACCGAGAAAAACAAGGAATCAAAAGGATATAGCAGGAGATGTTGTAGTGACCGAATCAAATGAGGAACATGAGAAAGACAAAGAAAATGAGGATGAGAACATCCCAAACGAAGATAATATCCTTGATTATGAAAGAATCGACAATTATGAAATTGCTATAAATTATGTCGACACAAGGATACAATGGAATAGAAAGGATATCATCATTGATGATATATTTGCCTACTTTGTGGCTAATGACATCACAACTGAAGATGACGACATTGAGCCAAAAACAGTTGATGAATGTCGTCATAGAAAAGATTGGCCAAAATGGAAAGAGACAATTCAGACAGAATTAAAATCACTTGAAAAACGTAAAATTTTTGGGCCTGTAGTTCATACACCAAAGGGTGTAAAACCAGTCGGCAATAACGAAATGAGAAAAACGAAATTGTGAGATATAAGGGAAGGCTTGTAGCCCAAATTTCAGGAATCGATTATGATGAAACATACTCTCCGGTAATTGATGCAACTACATTTAGATTCCTAATCAGCCTGACTGTCTTTGAAAAACTACAGATGCGCCTTATGGATGTCGTGACTACATACTTATACGGGTCACTTGATACCGATATCTACATGAAAGTCCCACAAGGACTAAAATTGCCAAAGGCCACTTCCTCAAAGTCACGAGAAATGTTTTCCATAAAATTGAGAAGATCCTTGTATGAATTAAAACAATCAGGACGAATGTGGTACAACCGCCTCGGTGAATATCTTCTCAAAGAGGGATATAAGAACAACATTATATGTCCATGTGTTTTCATCAAGCTATAATCGCAGTATATGTCGACGATTTGAATATGGTTGGAACTTCTAACGAGCTTGAAGAAACTGCAAAGTATTTGATGAAAGAATTCGAGATGAAAGATCTCGGAAAGACCAAGCTTTGTCTTGGCCTAAAAATTGAGCATTTAAGGGATGGAATATTTATTCATCAATCTAATTACACAGAAAAAATATTAAAGAGATTCTACATGGACAAAGCACACCCTTTAAGCTCACCCATGGTTGTTCGATCCCTTAATGTGGAAAATGATGAGTTCCGTCCTCGCGAAGAGGGTGAAGAAATCCTTGGCCCAGAAGTGCCATATTTAAGTGCAATTGGTGCCTTAATGTATTTGACTAACAATATAAGACCAGATATTGCTTTTGCTGTAAATTTGTTATCCAGGTACAGTTGTGCACCCACAAGAAGACATTGGAATGGCATCAAACACATATTCCGTTACCTTCGAGGTACATATGACCTTGGTTTGTTTTATCAAAACAAAATAGATGCCATTTTGGTTGGATATGTAGATGCAGAATATTTATCTAACCCACACAAGGCCAAATCTCAAAACAGATATGTGTTCACATATGGTGACACGGCAATTTCATGGAGGTCAACAAAACAAACAATTACAGCCACTTCTTCAAATCACGCAGAGTTGATCGCTCTATATGAGGCCGGAAGAGAATGTGTATCCCTACGATCAATGATCAACTTCATACAAAAGGAGTGCGGGATGAAACCCATCACTGAAAATCCTACCATCTTGTATGAAGACAATTCAGCATGCATTGCTCAGATGAAGAAAGGGCATATCAAGGGAGATCGTACAAAGCACATATTGCCAAAATTCTTCTCCACCCGTGAGCTAGAGGAAACCGGGGAAGCTGATATTCAACAAATCCGTTCCAGTGACAATCTTGCTGACTTATTCACAAAATCATTGAACCCGAAGAAGTTTGAAGAGCTTGTGCGCAAGATTGGAATGTATAGGCTCCGAGACATATGTTGAAATCAGGGGGAGCATTATACGCGTTGCACTCTTTTTCCCTTCGATCAGGTTTTTATCCCATTGGGTTTTTCCTGACAAGGTTTTTAATGAGGCAACATCACCCAAGCGTATAACAACTTTGGAGTCATCGACAAACGCTCAAGTTTGATAATAGAAGAAGGTGAATATTCAAGGGGGAGTGTTATGGAAAATATGTATAAGGCATTTGTACATGATGTTTTGTACACATATATCACATGCATGTCTTCTAGTGAAGATTGATCAATAAGTGAAGTAAATTGTACAAGGTGAATTATTCACCTTCTTACATCCTAGTTTATTTTATTAGTAACTCCTTCAAGTTTTGGCCTATAAATAGAGGTCATTCTCATTGTAACAAGATGCACCAAGAGCAATTAAGAAATCTACTCTTCTAGTTCACTCCTCTCTTCCAACTTCATTCAAAGTGTTCTTGAACACATTCCACAAAAGTCTAAGTAATCAAGAGTCCAAAGCAATAATTTTATAACAAAAATAATAATATAATTTTTTTTAGATGAATTCCTCACAAGGTGCAACAACTGATATTATTGAAATCTATTAATTGTACAAAGCTGGATTTCGTTAAATAGTCCTTAGGAAGTCAAAAAAACAATCTTATATATATATTATAGCAGAAGCAATTCTTGCCACGTGTCGCACCAAGGATTACTAAATGTCACGTGTCGTATCAACATTTAACAACAACCACCATCTATATCTATATACCTATACTAAAAGAGCCGTCACTTGTGCTGACGTGGCGCTCCCAGAATTTTTTGGGCTATTAAAACTTTTTCTTCTCTAAATAACTAATTAAGCCAATAAATCTTATTTTACTAAGCTAAAACTTAAATATAATTTTCTAGAGATTCTCCCAACAACTTAACGTGAAATCAAATTAACGATTTTGGTTTTAAAAATCTTTTATTTTTCTACTAAGATTTTATTTACTTAATTTAAATAAAAATCTATAATTACGAATTTTGTTCAACCACAAAAGATGCATAGTAAATCAAATAGCAAACTTATCTACTAAGTTTCAAAAAGAAGATCTTTATTTACGTTAAAAAGATTTTTTAAAGAATTAAAACTTGTGAAAGAAGCTTTATTCTAACTAAAAGATTTGATCCATGTTATTAAGATTTATTCTCATGGAAGCAATACGTAACTGCCTCTGCTATATATATGAACTTAGCTCCTAATGCAACTCGATCATCGTCACCGCCTATGCACAATGTTCTGGCTCTTATTCATAATCTCCGCCTCTTCTTCAACCTATGCGCACAAGATTTTTCAGTGGTTGGTTAATTCATTTTTGATAGCCTGTATCATATTAAACGATTGATTTTCATATTTACTATCCTTTCTATTTATCATTTCATTTGCATTATCCTCTTTGTTCAGTTTTTCTAGCCAAAGAGATTTATTGTGGATTTGTTCACAGGAAATTCCCAATTCAGTAATGCTAGCATTGATGCTCATTTTGATAATGCCTTTGCAACGTTAAATCTGACTTTCTCTGTCTCTTTTTTTAAACAGGTTTGGTCTCAATAGAAAAAACAATACTGTTGAAGTAACCGGAAATCTCTGTCCCTCATCTCTTCTTAATCAATAGAGATGGTTAAGCGTCAATACTAGGTACATGTATGTTTTTTTCTATGGCCGTTGAAAAAAAACTATTTGCATTATTTTGTGGGAAAAATGTGCCCTTTATTCCGAATAGCAAAGTCTTGTGCTAAGTGCTATCATTGGTGGCCATCGGACCCTTGCAATGTTCTAGCTTTGTACGTACAATCATATCATATCTTTTTAAGTTAATCAATCTCTTTTAATGAAAAAAGAAGATAAGTTGTTCCGACCTTATTTTATTATATTTTTTGATAAAGACATCAAATTTATAGTAACTTACTTCTTTACTTTTTTGACATTTAAATATTAGTTATTATATTTCACGAATTTTTAAAACTAACCAATATAATTTTAAATTTGAAATTAATCCCAATAAATTTTAAGTATTTATAAAAATTAATTATATTATAATTTACCTTATCATAAAAATTTAGGTAAATGTTTACTACAATTTTTCATTTAAAAAAAGTAATGGATTGTCACAAATATATAAACTAAAAATATACGTAAACACAAAACAGATATTATATAATCAAATATATGGATAGTACATACTTGAGTGCTTTGTGTGAGTTTCGTCACTGAAGGAAAAATTCTCGTGGGATTTCTTTTTCCTTTTTATTTTTTTTCTTTCTCAATGATACTAATAAAAAAAATTTAAAAAAAAGCAGGAATGAAGGACTATAGTTATATATAAAATAGAAAACTGAAAAAAATATATAAATAAATATGAGAAAATTATACATTGAAAAAGCATGAAAGGATAAAGATTTTGAAATTTTAAATCCATATAGATTAATCATTTAACCCAAAGATCTTAACAAATCTTATTTCAATATTTTTTAGTTATCACAAAAATAAAATTTTCAATATTCCCTAAATAAATTATTAGATTTAATTATATATTACAACAACGTCTATATTCATAAACTGTTTATACAGATTTGTCATATAATTTTTCCTTAATTTTAATTTTTAAAATGTGACATCTTTTGAATTTAGTACTATCTGTTTTTTCAAAATTCCGATTAATTATATTTTTTTTTATGTTATAATCAGTTTTGTTATACAATTTTTTATTATTTTTTTTATTTTTTTATTTTTAAAGTCCGATATCTTTGAAATTTATTTATATCCGATTTTTAAAATTCCAATTTATTATGAATTATTTTTTCGTCTTTATTATACTCTTATTTGTTAAAATATTTAATTTTTTTAATATTCTGATTAGTTTCTTTTTAAAATTTCAGTTTTGTTATACAATTTTTCATTTTTTATTTTCGTTTCTTATTAATAGCTGCGTGTCAAGATGCGTATGAGAACACATACTATCTTTTCAATATGAGATGTTAATGATCGTATAAGAAGTATTTTTAGCAAATACCCGTGCAAGGCCCGGGATATACACTAGTAAAACTTAATTAGATATTTTAGGGGGAATATAACGGCAGAAAAATAATTTGGTTTGAAAAAACAGATTGGTTTAGTTTTATTTTTGAATAAATGAGATTATCAATATTCTGATTTCTTAAAATTTAAGAGCCGTTGTTCCTTTTCAAAAAATAAAATAAATAACAAATTGGTTTAGTTATATTATAAATATGAAATAAGAGCCGTTGTTCCTTTCCTTCCGTTAAGAAAACTCTCTCCTTTTGAAATAAGAGACGTTGTTCCTTCAGTTAAAAAAACGCTCTCTTTTCAAAAAAAAAGAGAAAACCCTAATTCAACAAATCTAGCTATGGCGACGCCGACGAGCGGCATCGTCGAGTATACGATGAGATACAGAGGGCAACAAGTCCACCGCGAACAAGGACGACCGTGCACAATGATGGTGGTGGTGGTCACCATTGGTGACGACACCTATGAACTCGACGTACACTGTAATCTCTGCGAAAGCCGCGTTTCCGGCGGGGTACACGAATACCTAGAATACTACGAAACTATGATGATCGACCTTCTTGCCTCCGAAATACAGGGGTTTAGCATCGATCCCGAAGCCTGCGATATTATCAAGACGCCAATTATCCAAGCATCGACTGATTACCGGTGCCCTAACATCTACCGCAGGCCTGGTAAGAAGGCGACTGTCCTTTGCGTTGAAATCGAGATCCAGAACTATCAGGTACTGGATGACGTCGATGCTGATCCGCCGGGGATGAAACCGGCGAGCCGTTGGTCGAGAGAGCTTTTGATCGATCATAAGGTAATAGAAGAGGATGATTTGGGTTGTGAAGCATTCGAGAGTGGGTGGGTTGCATCAGATCATGAATGTGTTATTTGTATGGAACAGATTGAAAAAAGGATTGCTTCTACTACCCTGCCATGCTCCCATGTCTTCCATGAAGATTGCATCATTCCATGGCTCGAAAAGAGTCATCTCTGCCCGCTTTGCAGATATGCCATGCCCACTGAAGATCCGTTTTGATTGTATTGGAATAGTATTATGAAATTCTGAATAGATACAGTGTATTTTGTTAGGCAAAGTTCTTGTTGATTCAACTTTCTTGTTGATTCTGAATATATACAGTGTACAATGAAATTCTGAATATACAGAGTGTATTTTGTTAGGCAACTTTAATTCTTGTTGATTCCACACTAGTTAGTGTGATGCAGTGTGCTTGTGTATTTAGTAGGTGATGTGTGAAAAGCCAATAAGTACTAATCTGGTTGGATTTGATTCCCCTAAAATTAGTTTTGTGATTGGTTTTGTGCACATTCTGATATTGGATTATTTGTTGTTCAGAATTGTCGATGATGATTACTAATTGTTGTATTCCTATGTGAGTAATATTAAATTAACTAGTGTTTCCATCTGGGTTGTACATCTAGTTGGCTAACTAAGATTTGGCTAACAACATTCTCAGGTACTGAGATATGTAGTTGCAATTTCCTTTACTGAGATATGTAGTTGGTTGAAGATGCTAATTATATGTTTAGGGTTGTAGATGATGTTTTATGAGCATTTTTGAGCATGAACACAACTTTTAATGTTTGGATGGTTTATACTATGCTATTTGGGCAATGATAATTATTAAGCAGAAGAAAAGGGAAATGTAAAGGCTGCCAATTGTTATGATGCTCAAGAAAAGTTCCTAATAGGCATTGCAACCAAAGGAGGTAAAATGTTCATGCTTGTATTCAATATAATATCTGTATTGATTTTGATGTTTGTGCTCCTGAAAGTGTGGAGAATTCTAATTGGCCACCTTGACATATGTTCTTTTGAGTGGTTCACAGAGTGCCGACTGATATAGATAACAATATGGTTATGGTCCTCTCTTTTGGCATGAATCAATGAACCTTTAAGAGCTTGTTGTTTAGAGCAATGATGAAGTATTTAGTTTATTGCTTTTTGATGCTACATCCAAACTTAAGTTTTGTAATGGATGATTAGTTTCTATGCAAGGTTAAATTTATTGTAGGTTCAGCAACCTACTGTAGTTTTTTCTTTCTTTCTAATAACCGGATATCTGGCTGTTGTTAAAAAAAACGCATACTGGTTAGACGATGGTATGCGACTTCCAACTGGTATCCGACTTTTTTTATAAAATAATAATAAAGTCGCATACCAATGTTTTTTAAAATGTACGGCATGTGGCTTTTCACACATTACGATTCAAATAACCGGTATCTAACTCGTTTACTGCGATCTACTTCATACAGGTAAAAAAATCTAGCATGAGATTTGGAAAAACACCAGTATAAACGGGTGTTTTTGTACTGGTATACTCCTTTTTTGTTTCTTTTCTTTGATGAACGATGCTTCAAGGAACTTCTTTGTACTTTGTATTGCTTTTGCACCTTTTGTACTTCCAACTCTAAGAACCCATACTTGCATTTTACTATCTTTGCTCTTGTACTTCCAACTCTAAGAACCCATACTTGCATTTTACTATCTTTGCTCGGATGCACGACTTTATCTCCTAATAAGATACTAATTTCCAAACGGACCCAAAGTCCTTTAGGCAAATCAAAATTTTAGTGGAGCTAATTTTGACATGTTACTAGAGATGCAATTAGTTGGTGCGCTTCCTGAGTAAGTACATTCACCACAAAATCAGCTTATGAACTGAAGCAATCAAAGAAATCATCACACTCTTACATATGTTTACGGTTAGTTATACCTGATAACCAGAACACCAAAAAAGATACTAGTTGCTGTATGGTTCATATCCACAGATAACAAAAGCTAAACTCAGCGACATATTTATCAGTAACATCTCATACACACTGAAACTCGGTTTCATCAATAGCTAGATTTCTCTTGCTTTGTGATGGCTTTACGAGACACCGTGTTTCTTTACATTTCGGCCATTTCCACTGTCTCCTCTCGCCGTTCCTCCATAACCTCGTAGCCATCAACTTCACCCCGCTTCTTAAATAAGTTACCATCACCATAGCAAGCTCCCTGGAAATTCACAAGTGTAATTAAACTTTGCATCAAAAACTTGTCAATATGTGATATACATAATCGCAGTACAATATCCTGCATGTTTGGATCACATGATTTCATTTTGCTCGTTTGGAATCGCTAAGGATCATTCCTGGTAACGGAATGATTCCGATTTAATAAAAAAATTATATTTGTTTAGAAGTCTTTTAAAACATGAAAGTAATTTATTCATTTCAATTTCCGTTCCTTCCCCTTAGACAATATTATTCCATTTCAATTCCACCACTCCAACCAATCGGGCACTCAGTGTTCTTGTTTCCTCCATGAGAAACCATCATCAAGGTTTTACATTTTTGCCCAGTAAATACAACAAAATACTCAGACAAACATAGACTAGTATATAAGAGTTGAGTTTCTAAATTGTAAGGTGTTTGTCCAACAGCTTTCCTCCTTCCCACCCTTATATATATATATATATATATATTCTGTTATTAATAACGTAGATCTACTTTTCCGTTAAATGAACTGACTAGTTCACACAGCCTGCATACAAAAAACATTTTCTGACCATTTATTTTCCCTAACTTCTCTGAAACAGGAAATAAGAGCAGAAAAAGACTCGGACTTCAGGTCCAACAATTCTTGTCACAAATAATCGTCATTTTAATTATTCTGGTCTCTAGTTTACACATTTGTTCTTAAACATATGTAGTGGTTATCAGAATAGTAAAAAGCAGGGTGACAAACAAGGTTATAATAATCTATCTGATACTGTCACAAAATAATTGTGCAAAAATGACAAATTATGGTTGAATGGAGGAAGAGTAAATAAAACAACAGAAAACCGCTAATACTTACAGTGGTGAGCAAGGGGATCGCCCTCCATTTACATAGTAGACAAATAAATATGCATCGTAATATTGACCATTGATGAGATAAAAACCATATAGCCTTCTCAAGCACTTGAATGACATTTTCTTGTACAAATGTATGGCAGGAGTATTGTATGAAATGACATGCAAGTAGACAGCTCGGCAAGTTGCTATTTTAGAAGCGTATTTTATCACCTCCCTGATAAGTGATGAAGCTGAAAAAGAAATATCATGTAAAAACAACCATTCAGTAACCACTCATAAAGAAGAGAAACAAGATGCTCAAAGAGAAACAGCCCAAACCTATGCCAAGATTCCTATATGAATCAAGTACTCCCAGGGTAAGGATATACACCAGAGTTTGATCTGACATTGAGGTATCACATCTGAGCAAATCGCTTAGCTGCATACGAACATCAAGATTAAGACTTTTGTAAAGTCAATTTATCAAACAAATGTATATACCCAATCATTTTAATAAAAATGTTCACATTTCCCTCAACAGCTATCCTAGAAGACCATTCTACCCTGACAAAAACTAAGAGAACTGTAAAAGTATCTCAGTGTGAATTCAAACGAGGAACCATCAACTCAACAACATCTGAGCAAATCACTTAGCTGCATACGAACATCAAGATTAAGACTTTTGTAAGTCCAAAATTAGGCTGACATCCTATGGTGAGAAAACTCTTTTTTCTATTTTCTATTTTTTTTTTTTTGGTGTAAGAACTCATGATAAACATTAAAACAAAAAACCTACAAGATTTAGTAAATAAACACAAGTTCAGTGATTCAAACACTGTACAGAGAGCTAGTAGTTTTATTCATGGGCATAACAATAAAACCTTACAAATACAAAATATGATAAAGAAACAATTTATCAAACAAAAGTAAAGTCAAGTACGTATATCTTTCTTTCAATCACATAATGTATATACCCATTCATTTAAAAAAAAATGTCCACAATTCTCCCAACAGCTATCCTAGAAGATTCTACCCTGACAAAAACTAAGAGAACTGTAAAAGTATCTCAGTGTGAATTCAAACGAGGAACCATCAACTCCACATATGAGGAGACATACCTCACTTTCTCTGGCCGAAACTATTTTCATAGTAACAAAACCAACCAATTCATCACTTTGAGAATTAGGGTTGCTGCGGTCAACAGCCCCCCAAGACACTATATCCCGGCCATTTACAACATTCTGGAAGAACTCAGACTCATACCTGCAAACATTATGAAAAAAAACATGCGATTGTGGACAACATTTCATAAACTGGGGAAATAAAAATGATATAAGACATATGGCTGAATAGTAGGAAGCAGGAACCAACATTATTCCAGATTCTCTACCTAATCGGGAAGAGATCACTGTGAATCTTTTCAAGAGTTTCTAGGTCAGACGGAAGAATTTGTCTATATGATATGACGGGACGGTGAGAAGACTTCAGGTCTACCATTGAATGGTTGGGTATTAATTGATGTTTGTATCCTTCAAGAAGTACTCCTTCATCCATAAACGCCGCATCAGAAAGAAGTACGAGGAAGCATGATCATATTCACAACACCATTCAGTAGAAACTTTCAATCATCCATAATTCTCTTAGTGTTCTAGTGGCAAATCTAATATCATGGTCAGACCGGCTCTCATTGAAGTCTAAGATGTGAAAAATGCTGCCATTCTGAAAGTAGGAGGAATCATTATTGCTTCTGCCTTAATCAAAAAACTCATAACCTTCAAAACACCAAACACAGCCAATGAAGATATGCCAAATACAAAATAAATTACAGGCAAAAGATTAAAAAACCTAAAAACAGTTGAGTCTAACAATGTGTACCCTTATGCATATGAAGAGTTTGAGTGGATGCAAATCCAGATCGAAGGCACCTAATCAACCAAAGCAACCTATCCTAATTGGAAGAGAAAAGGCATCACAAAAACATCTACTTCCAGGTGCAAATTTAGCAAGGAAGAAAGACGAGCAAGATATTTGAGCAATCAAAGAAACGGATCAGCTAGCCTAATTACAGTGATTATCAAAAATCGAAATTGGCAATAGCAGTAACTAGATCGAATACAACAAAAAGATTGGTATGATCAAAGCAATTCAATAAAAACTCATCTAATTTGAGTGAACTTTAGAAATCGAAATGCGGCAGTTACCTTTGAATTAAGGTGTCGACAGGGGAAGAGGGTTCCGATTGCCTGGTTCTACAGACGCAAAGAAAAGAAGAAAGAAAGAAAAAGGAATTAGATTTGTGAATTTTGACAATATTGTCCGAAATTGAGAGATGTCGTTCGTTTCTCTCTTTCCCTTCTTCCCTAATTTCTTCCCCTCTGCGTTTCCTTGGCATCATCGTTGACCATATGCCGATCCTGCACCCATGATCTTGCCACGTCATCTGTAGATAAATCATGGCCGTTGCAATGTCTAGGACTGTCATTAGACCAAAAAAATGGGTCAGCTCATCTTGATATTCAGCAATTCAATGATTTATGATTCCATTTTAACTAGCCTTGAGACAAAAACATTCGGTTGAATTGGGTTTTGATTGAATCATAACCATTATTTGAACAAAGTTCGTATGAATAAACCAACCTCGTCTACTTTGGTTGTACATTTCTGATTCATCAAAAGCATTAACAATAAGCAAGAAGAAGTGATCCAAAAAATTGTTGGTAACACAAATATTGGTGAGCATAACATATCTCAATTTTTGAGGTCAACATGAAATCATCCGACTTAACTTATTATAAAATATAATATTTTTAATACTTATTTTTTATGAATGCAGAAACGCAAGAAAAGACTTAAGAAAAGAAAAACTGCATTAAAATAAACGTGTAACAAGAAAAAGAAAACATGGACGAATGTGATTATAATACTTCATACTTAAACTAGTTTAGTCCCCGCACCTTGTGCGGGTAAATTTTAGAAAATAATGAGTTAATAAGGCATTTTTTGTATCGTTGATACTAACTAGACCCTTAGTCATTTCACATTTATTTTTAACTTTAAAATCAAGAGTATAAAGGTAATTTTAGAGAGATTTAAAATAAAACCCTATAAATAGGATTTATCTAGGTTCGGGTTCCGGTTCAGGTTCCGGTTCGGGTTTTGGTTCGGGGTTCCGGTTCGGTTCAGGGTCGGCTCGGGTTCCAGTTCGGTTCAAGTTCGATTTAGGGTCGGCTCGGGTTCAGGTTCAGTTCAGGGTTTAAGTTTGGTTAGGTTTAGGGTTTTCTTTTGGGTTGGGTTTACCTTAAAATTACCAATTTGCCCTTCTATTTTATCTTCATAGATAAATAAAAGGGGTCTAGTTTGTCCCTGATAATAGAATGGACCCTCTTAGTGCTCTTCTTTACAAAAAAAAGGTCCACTTTCCCATTTAACCCTAAATTTTATTAAAATAATATATTTTGTTTGTAAATTGTAATGTACATAATAATCATATATTTATTCGATAAGGTTGAGAAAATTAGTTTAAATATATTGAATGATTCGACAAAATGATTAATATGTTAAATGTTATGCTAATTTAATTTTCTTATTAGTTTATCTTATATAGTATTGTGAAAATATTGAAAACTATATCTTTATTATTTTTTAGTATGCCTTTTTAAAGGTATTGTAATAAACTAATGTAATATAAAGGATATGAAATGTATGTATATTTTTAAATGATTTTTTCTCTCGGCATCTTGAAGTTTGAACTTTTACTCTAGTATCTACAAGTTTTTAATTTTTTTTTATTGATACCGTCATCGTAATTTGTTTCTTCATTATAAACTTTCTTAATATATTTCATTATATATTCAAGAATAAATTATAAATTATAAAAAAATAATTCTAAAACTAATTAATAATCATATTAATTTTTTTACTAATCAATTTTATACAAAACTAATTAATGGTATATAAGAATTTTTATAACTTTAATATAAAAATAAAGAAATATAAATTTAAAGCTATTTTTTTGAATATTAAATAAAAAATATACTAAAATTTTCATTTATATTTGAATTAAATAAAAACAATATAGAAAAATAATTTAAAACTAATTCGTAAATAGCTAAAAAATCATTATATTATTTTTTTAAAGTAAGGGTACATAATTAGTTTTAAATTTATTTTTCTAGATTTTTAAATTAAAAACTACAAAATATAATTAAAAAATTATTTTCACGAGTTCTTTAAGTAAACTACTTTTGGTATTGAATATGATCTCGAATATGATATGTAAACCGTTTGAAGTTTCGTTTATATAAAAATCCGAAACAAAATAGCAAACCGATACAATTCAATTAAGAATTTGTTTTTTTAAATTAAATATAAAAATCTTGAAAAGATATAGTTAGCTTATTCAATAAAATAATAATAAAAATAAAGATATCATATCTTTTCACAAATTTTATATTTTTCAAAATAATATTGTTAATTCTATCCAATTTATATTTAAATATCGTATTTAAATCGATGTTGCAAAAGAGTAAGTTGCAAGGAGAAATTTTGATTGTTCTTTTTCGGTTCGGGGGTGAATTTGGTAAATGTGTAGGTTTTTTTTATCAAAGAAACAAATTGTGTAGGCAAAATTTTATAGAATCACTAACTATGCACTTTCTATTTGTGAAGTAATCCAACGTTATTATCCAACCTTATTACCCAACCTTGTTACCCAACTTCGTACGTTCTACATCCAAATTCACTTATGTCACCCAACTTCGTTGTTGATCGATTTTAATATCTAACATCCAAATTCACTTATGTTATCCAGTTTCGTTGTTACCCGAAATCAATTAAAAAAACAGAGCCATAAGAAATCTTAAACGCAAGTAAAAAAAAAACGATTAACTTTGACACAAATGAATCAAGCGTAAAACACTCTAGGGATCAGCCAATACGTCAACAACCACAGGATGGAGGAAAATTCACCTGGTGAAAAAATGCAACGCAAGCTTTTATTTCATTAGAATCCAAGGGGTGAAAGGGGTATCATGTAAAGAGTTGTACTTTAAGACTTAGATCTGTACATCTCTACTACAAGAAATGCATTCACAAAGAGGTTCCAAAGCAGTGTTGGTTAGTAATCGTCTGCCCTTTGGATTTCTCCCATCACGATACGGTTGCTTGTTACCTTGAACCCGAGGAGAGCCGGATCAATCTGCCTTCCTTTCTTCCCCTTCTTTCCACCACAGACCTGAAAGAATTCAAAGCCTCCAATATATCACCTATGTATACATCATTTGGAAAAATCTGCAAGAAAATAATTGTTCCAAATAAAGAGGTGACAGGAAAAGATAAATAGATACAAATCAAAGTGGAATGTGTCTGCAGTTTCTATTAAAAGTAATTGTAGGCCACACATTGTCTTTTTAGCTTCATGCCTACATTCATGACTTCAATTTGCAATTCATGAATCTGCTCGGAGGGATCAACAGTATCTGTCTGCTTTTGATGGTGCATCAATCCCTCAACATGTGGAATATATGTCTTCAGAGACAATCTAATACAGTTTCCTTCAAACTCAATAACCTTCTGACTAGAAAATGATTCCTCCATCTTTTCAATAGCATCATACCTGGACAACAAGACATCAATATTGTTGCATAAAAGTGTGAAGTTTGAAGTTCATAATACCACCATTACTTCTTAAGCATATAATCTAGGATCCTGCAACGTTTTTAAAGTAGCTGAGCTCCTCTCAATTTGGTAATTAAGGTCAAGTTCCTGCACAAATAATCAATAATTTTAGTCATTTAGAATTGGAAAATCATATGTGAATAAACAATCATGGTTATAAAACACATGATAGAAAATTAAGTGCTGCAAATTAATTGTGTAATACACCAATCAGCATATACACTCAACTTCACTATAAGTTAAGATATGACTTTTTAATTCTATTTTCATATTTGATTAATTTTAAAATTTCATTTCTCTGTGTAGATTTTTTTCAAACTTTTATTTCAAATTCCACTTCACTGTATTAATCAAATGAGATGAAGTTGTATTCAGGTCCTAACTGAGACAACCTGTATATACAGTTGTTAATAAACGACTTATTAATTTCTTACAACATAAACTACATTGAAAATGACACGAAGTCATATAAAGTCGATGTGTGCCAAGTACCTTAATTACATTAGCAATTGAGGCATCAAGAAAGAGTGCCTAATTTACAACAAAGGAAACAAATGAGCCAAGGAATTACCATGCTCAATTGTACTCAAAAGGGCAGGAGGGCAAAAGCAGTTTGAGAGACACATTTGATCCTCTCATCCACGGCCTCGTCCTGCCACCACCACAACACCAAAACAACCCTTGACAAACAAAGCTATTCAAAAATTCTATGCACAGAAGAAATTAAATAAAAATTAACAACACATTAACCAAGCAAAATTAGGGAAGTTAACAACACACTAACCAAGCAAAATTCAGAAAGTTAACATTCAACTATTAATCAATGAACTTAGCAAGGTAAACTGAAAATAATCTAACCAGTTTTGCTCTTCTTGATTGAGCAAGGTTCCCTCTCTGGTATGGCTAATCAGTTTATAGTTATTATCCCTACAAAAAACCAGAGGGTTACCCCTCCAACAAGGGATCAGATGTCCAAAAACATCAACCAAGGAGAGATCCCAAGTGATTCTTCGTTCAGTTATAGCACCCGTGTTGTACAATCTTTGTTCAGACCTTCACTGCAACCTGATAAGGCTAGGCGAGCATTGAAGCAAGTGAACTCCAAATACAAACTCTACAGTACACTTACATTAGTATCCATCTAACTAGAGATAGGACAGATATAGCTACAACATAATTGCTCAGGTTTTCATTTCGTATATTGACTTAAGACCAAAATTGTTCCAAGGCTATAATACACCTAGCCATGGAATCCAAATCAAAACTCAGATTACTAATAAATAACAAACAAAATGAAATTTCTAGATAGTTAGGTGGATAAGACACAAGATTAACAATTGAGTGTACAAAGAAAATAGCTATCAGCATACGCAAGGAATACTCTAATCTTTGGTCAAAACAAATCCAAAACTTAACAGTTCAAAGATCATCTTCCATCCTCAAGTACTCGTAGATATCTGCTTGGTGGAGCACACCAATGCCATTGGGGTCCAGCTTTCTACAGTCTGTCGTCGACTTTGCTGCGATTCCGAAACCCAAAGGCACATCAGACATCGAAACCCCTACCTTGACGCCGAGAGAAGGATTCTAGAGAACGGAGGGATGATAGGGACTTCGATCGCCCTCCCAATCGTTGCGGCGGTGGCGGCGAATACTATAATCGGAATCGATCTCCGCCTCTTCCTCCACCAAGAGAGAGGGACATGGATTTCAAGCGAGAGCGAGAAAAAAGCAATGAAGAAGGGCGACGGGCGGTGAAGAGAGGTTGTAATCGGAGACGAAGACGAGCGATGAAGAAGGGCGACGGGCGATGGAGACTGAAATCGCCAATCGCCGGAGAAATAGAGAGCGAGAAAAAAGCGAGAACCAAAAAAAGCTTATATACCTACATACTTAAGTAAAGATATAAAATTTAAATACACAGTTGATAAACACAATAAAAAAGGTGCGCTACTAGCTCATTTATCTCTTTCGATTTTATGAAGATTGGATCATTATAAATCTATATAATAAGATATTTTTAATTGAAGATCTTTAAAAATAAAGTGGGAAAAATAACAAAAAAAAAATCGGGAAAAAATATAAGGAAAAATAACAAAAGAAAAATTCTAAAATAAAATATAAGGCAAAAAAAATTAAATTAGAAAATATAAGGCTTAAAAACAAATAGACGTACGTAACAAAAATCGTTTAACATAGATTTTCTAGTTTGATGTGTCAATCTATTAGATTTCACCTTCAACCGTAAAAATATATCTTACCGATTCAAACATGATTAAGCCTTAAATTTTCTCCTTTTTTCACGTACAAGATTTCTGTCTATTTTTTCACAAAAGAAATAACTAAAACTTAATATGATAGATACAAAGTCATATCAAATCTAAGATTTTAATTAAAGATAATAACTTAGATACAGATTGTAGCTATAACACCCCGAATCCGTATGACTCGAAGCTCTACGGGGCTAGGATCTCACAATGGATTCTGACCCTAGCCTGACAACAAGTTTACTGGATCTTATAACAAGACACATATAGATTAAATACAAAACATGAAACTGATATATATATATATATATATATATATATATATATATATATATATATATATATATATATATATATATATATATATATATATATATATATATATAAGTATCAAAAGATAATACATAAGTACCGCTGAGTACAAATAAAACATGACTGTACAACAAAAGATCACATATCCCCGATAACGACCCAGGTACGGAGCCCTCAACGGATCACCCACTCTGGATCACTCTACAGCTCTCCTAACCTGCAAAGAATCTACAACACGGTATAAAACCGTTAGCTAACCATACACACATATATATAGATGATAAGCATAAGCACAATCACACATCAAGGAATAATAACACATCATTCATGCTTTCACACATTTACCCGGTTTATTATCTTTATAAAGTCCAATCACTCAATCGTATATATATATATATATATATATATATATATATATATATATATATATATATATATATATATATATATATCTGAATATGAAAATATGTGACACGAGGAATATAATCCTAGCCTCTCGGAGATGTTGCCAACTGGAGTGGGGATACGGTCACCGTCCTGTGTACCCTATGGGAGTGGAGAAAGCCCGTTTCACTGAACCAAGTCTGGCCTGTCCACAGAGAACCTCCTAGACTCCTCAAAGGGATGAAAGGGAAGGTTGTCACGCCCTACAATGGGCAGTCACTAAACCATAGGTCGGTAATCATCACTACGCATGCTATCAAGTATATATCACACACCACTCATGCACACATCCAATATAGGGATGGTAACTAAGTAAGTCCTATGGACTTACCTCAACCTCAGAAGTAGTCTCAAACCCGATCAGCTCCAACTCTGGAGAACAACACTGCCTAATAACAACGCATAACAAGATATCAAACTCATATCCATCAAAGGGTCACACCTAGACCCAAGGGATCCATAAGGATCATATCCAACTTATAAACCTCCATAAACTACTAAACCTCAAAGCCATAACCGGCCCGGCATACAACTATATCATAATCCTCATCATTCTATCCTCATACACATACCTAGCATGCTACTAACCCGCTCATACTAGGAAAGAAAAGGAACATACTACTCTAAGTAGATCATGTACAAGACGCACCTGTGGAACAGAAAGACGCAGGGGCGGAACAAGGCAAACCGCAGGCGCGGCAAGGCTCGGCCGCAGGCGCAGTGACAGGGGCTGCAGGCAAGCGCAAGCGCTAGCGCAGACGTTGGGACCGTGGCCGCGGGGGCGGCGGCTTCCGGGCGCGGGTGCGGTGACAAGGCTTCCGCAGGGGCGGCAACTTCCAGGCGTGGGGGCGGCGACTCTGCAGAACGTAGAGTCCCGACTTCTCTTTCACGCTTCTCGTGATCAATTAACGTCTTCTCCATTCCATAATCAAATACATACACATTCAAACATCAATCTACAACCAATACATCTAATCCTAAGCTAAGGAATGGAATCAAGGAGGAAGAAAGAAAAGAAGAAGCAAGATGACTTATCACACTTGTGGTCTTAGGCTGCAAGGAAGATCAACAACCTCAATAGCTTGTTCTCAAGCTCAACCACATATCACCCATCATCCAACAACAACAAAGACATACACAACTATATCAAACTCCAAGGAAAACTCAAGCAAGATCAAGAAGAGGAAAGGAAGGAAAGAAGAACGTGAGAAGGCTGGAAAAAGAAGTGAAGATGAACCCTTGGTCCAGCCAAGGACGAGGCTTAAGAGGAAAGAAAGTAAAGAGTAAAGCACAAGTCAAGGTCAACAAAGCCGGCTGCAGCCGCAAGAAACCGCAAGGGCGGTTCCCTGAGCCGCAGGGGTGGATCACTACACTAGCCGCAGGGGCGGCTCCACTAACCCGCAGGGGCGGCTAAGGCCAAAAATGGCTCCAAAGACTAAGGCTCTTACACCTCACCCCCTAAAAACAAGTTTCGTCCCAAAACTTGTAAAATCCTCAAACCACTCGGATTCACAAGCCGAGGTACAACTCTCTCTCTATCGGAGGTATCACATCTCCGTACACATGGTATCAACCTATATCACTTTATAACCTCAAGCACAAGCATGGAGGAACTCATCATCTCCAGCCATAAGATCACTATACTATCCAAGGCATAGAGGTAAACCATCTCTAGCCAAACTATAATCATATCACAAGGGCATAGAGGAAAAACATCTCTAGCCGTATCATCATCACTATAACAGAAGGGCATGGAGGAAAAACATCTTCAGCAATACTATGTCCATCAAAATAGCATGGAGGAATAACCATCTCCAACTAAATCATAATCGTATCACAATAGCATGGAGGAAAGAGTCATCTACAGCTATAAATATCAGTCGTACTAACACAACAAGATCTACTAAGATCATATATCACATCATAACTAGTACGAAAATAAACACGTCATAGCACATAAGCACATGAGCATAACATCACCAAGATAGTACTAAGATCTACTCGTCGATCCTACTGGTACATCTATCTCGGCATAAAACTCTGGATAGTTCCTCTGAATACTATCCTCAGTCTCCCAGGTAGCCTCATCAGGTCCTCGTCTCAACCATTGTATCATCAGCATAGGAATGTCCTTCGAACGCAGGCGTCTCATATCTCGTTCTAGAACTACAATCGGATGCTCAACAAAAGTGTGGTCCGGCTCAACCACCAAATCATCATAACTCACGATGTGTCTCGGATCTGGTATGTATTCCCTCCGCAGAGACACGTGAAACACAGGGTGAATACCCTCTAATTTCGGAGGCAAAGCTAACCTGTATGCTGCACTCCCAACCCGATCCAAAATCTCGAACGGTCCGACATATCGGGGACTTACTCTGAACTCTAGGGGTCTACGCCTCCTATCTGCATAACACTTCTGACGGCTCTATGCAGTCAGCATCCTTTCTCTAATCAGTGCTACACGAGCTACATCATCCTGAATCTGATAAGGTGTCAAACCACTAACACTGCTTTGCTCATCCCAACATAACGGAGTACGAGATCTCTGCCCATACAGTGCCTCATATGGGGCCATCCCAATAGATGCATGCCAACTGTTGTTGTATGAGAACTCAACTAGTGGGAGATGATCCGTCCACATTTGTCCCCAATCCAATACACAAGCTCGCAGCATATCCTCCAGTGTCTGAATGGTCCTCTCTGACTGACCATCTGTCTGAGGATGAAACACAGTAGTGAAATGCAAACTCGTCCCCAAGGCAGTCTGAATCTGCTGCCAAAACCTCGAGGTAAATCGTCCATCTCTATCTGAGACGATCGTCCTCGATACACCATGGAGTCTCACTATCTGCCTAGTGTACTCCTCTACTAATCTGCTCACCGGCCACGTTTCCCTAATAGGGATAAAACGTGCCGTCTTTGTCAATCTGTCCACTATAACCCAGATAGCATTAAAGCTCCTGCTCGATCTCAGCCCAGCCACAAAGTCCATGGTGACGTCCTCCCACTTCCTCTGTGGAACAAGAAGTGGATGGAGTTCACCTCCAGGTCTGCAATGCTTTATCTTGACCTGCTGACAGGTCGCACATTGTGCCACAAATCTGGCCACATCGGGCTTCAGCCCTACCCACCAATATAAACGTCTCAAGTCCTGGTACATCTTACTCGTACCTGGGTGTACTGAATAAGGCGTACAGTGAGCCTCCTGTAATATCCTCTGACGAAGATCCACATCAGCGGGTACACAGACGCGACCGCGGCGTCTCAACACTCCATCTGCTCCTAGGAGGAACTGTGGTGCCTCATCCCTATACATCCTCTCTCGGATCCTCATCAGTGTCGGGCAGGTTTCCTGCTTCTGTTGGATTTCACCCAACAGATCAAGAAAAACCTCTAAAGTACGCAGCTGGGCATCCTCATCAAGAAATTGGATGTCCAACTCTAACCAGATCAGGTCTCTCTGTAACTGATGCTGAACTGTCAGCCTTGCAATCGCCTGCTCTCGAGGCGTCTTCCTGCTCAGGGCGTCGACGACAACGTTCGCCTTCCCTGGATGGTACAGAATCTCCAGATCAAAATCCTTGATCAGCTCGAGCCACCTACGCTGGCGGTTATTCAATTCCCGTTGCGTGTAAATGTACTTCAGACTCTTATGGTATGTGAAGATTTGACATGTAGCACCATACAGGTATAGTCTCCAGATCTTCAGTGCATGAACTACCGCTGCCAACTCCAGATCATGAGTTGGGTAGTTCTCCTCATACGTCTTCAGTTGTCTAGACGCATATGCAATCACTCTGCCCCGCTGCATCAATACACATCCCAAGCCTAGCTTGGATGCATCACTGTAAACCACAAAATACTATGTACCCTCTATCATCCAGAACTCGCACTTAGAGAACTTAACATAAATTTCTCTATCTCGTAGAACCTGTAATACAGTCTTCAACTGCCTTGCATGCTCCTCTCTGCTGCGAGAGTACACCAAAATCTCATCTATGAATACCACCACAAACTGATCCAGGAAGTCGATGAAGATGTTGTTCATCAACTCCATAAAGACTGTTGGGGCATTCGTAAGCTCAAATGGCATCACTACAAACTCGTAGTGTCCATGTCTGGTCCGGAATGCTATCCCGTGCACATCCTGCTCTCTCACCCTCAGCTGGTGCTACCCTGAACGCAGGTCAATCCTGGAGAATACTTTCGCTCCCTGAAGTTGATCTAACAAGTCATCAATGCGAGGCAATGGATACTTGTTCTTGATGGTCACCTTGTTCAGCTCTCTGTAATCTATACACAGTCTCAACGATCCGTTCTTCTTCCGTACGAAGAGGACAGGTGCTCCCCATGGGGATACGCTAGGGCGAATAAAACCCTTCTCAACCAACTCCTCGAGTTGCTTCTTCAGCTCCAGCATCTCGACAGGCGCCATCCGGTATGGGGCCTTCGAGATCGGTCTCGTACCAGGCTCTAAATCAATGCCAAAATCCACACTCCTATGAGGCGGAAAACTGAACGGCTCAGGAAATACATTTGCAAAATCACAGACGACTGGGATATCCTCTAATCCTGGACTCTCCCCCTCCTTCATGGCATAACACCAGAAGGCCTCACAACCCTGTGCAATTAGTCTAGCTGCTTGTATCGCACTGATAACCATACCTGATTTTCCAAGGTCCCAGCCTCAGAAAACCTCTATTTGTCCTAACTCGGTAGAGAGGGTAACAATCCTCCTACCTACATCTAAAACTGCAGAATGTCTATCCATCCAATCCATACCTAAAATGACTTTTTCATGCACTAATGGCATGACAAAGAAGTCCACAAGCAAAACACGGGTCCCTACAGAAATGGGACGGTCACGAATCTCACGGGTACCTCTGACCCTACTTCCATCAGGTAACCCTATACTAAAGGGTATCCTCTTGTCATAACTAAACTCAAATACTCAACATATACATCGGATACAAACGAAGACATAGCTCACATTTTAAATAAAACTCTAACAGGTAAACCATGGATCAGAATGGTACATGTAGCAGTCGGTGCAGCTGGCTCCTCTGCACTCCTCAGTTCAAAAACTCTACCCTGAGCTCCTCTGGTGTCCGTGGTACTCCCACCACGACATCTGCCTCTACTCGGCCCAAGAGCAGATCCTTGAGTCGTAGGACAATCTGGGACCCTCTGTTGTCCTAGTGTCTGCTGTTGTGGGGGCCTCTGCCCACCTCCTGCTACACTAGCAGGAGAAGAACCCTGCTGAGATGTAGCTCCACCCTGTCTACAGAAAATATGTCTGTGACCTCGTCTATCACAAGTATAACAAGCCATTGTCTGCCTCGTACACTCTAGTCGGATATGTCCATACCCACCACAGTTGAAACACTGTCGTACCTTATCTGTAACTGGTGCAGATGAGGGACGACTCTAGTGACTTTGGCCTCGCCTTGAACCAGCAGCTCCACCAGCACCACTGGTCTGTCAAGTTGAAACACTGTCGTACCTTATTTGAATAATTACTTGAAGCTTTATAAATTTAAGAAAAAAGGATAGGTCAATCGGCCTCCATGGGAGTGGCCGATAAGTCGGTGTTACAAATTGTGCTTCCGAAATTGGGAAAAACGTAGAAGAAAGGATGATTAAAACCTAAGGCATAATGTCATATTTATAGGGAGGGAGTCTAACATATCCCCCATAAATCTACTCAGATATATCTTAACTACCAAATGTATCTTCTAATAAGATAGGATTTGTCCCTAATGGATAACTACAAATAAAAAAACGTCAAAATGAACAAGCTAAAACATAGCTCAAAACAAAAGGGAAAAGGAGAATGAAGATAGACGTCGAAGTGGGTCCGTTGTTGACCTTGTTGATCGACTAGTGTGGTCCCAAACGATCTGCTCAGTCCAGAAGTTTGGTTTGATGCTTTGCTCTTCGGCTAGGGGTCATGTGTGGGTCATGTGTCGGGAAAAAGAATGGTGGACGATTGTCTAGCACAACTCCGAGGAGTTTTTCATCTTCACTCTCGGATTTCGCTCATTTCCTTCTTGACATTTACTTCTTTGACCGCATGGAGATCATGAGTGTGTATGAGAATGAAGATGAAGCTATGAAGTTTACAAAGTCAACATATCAAGGTGGCCGATCATTCAACACAACTAGTAGATCCGAAAACACTATTAGGAAGGATATCAACCGATAACCTATGATATTATAACCAAAAGAATAAAGGAATGGGCTTGTCGATCGACTAGTGTGGGCCCGGCCGATTGACCCAGTCTAGAAGTTTGGTTTGACATTTTTCTCTTCGACTAGTGTTCATGTGCGGGTTATGTGTCGGGAGAAAGAATGGTGGCTCGTCCAGCATAACTCCCGAGGAATTTTTCATCTTTGTCATCTGATTTCAGTCATTTCCTTCTTGACAGTTACTTCTTTGACCGCATGGAGATCTTGAGTGTGTATGAGAATGAAGATGAAGCTATAAAATACCAGGGTGGCTGATCGTCCGGCACAACTAGTAGATCTCGAAAAAAGTAATAGGAAGGAAATAAGCCGATAAACTATGATCTTATAACCAAAAGAATAAAGGAATGTAGTTGAATGAAGGTGGAAAAAGACGTAAATTTGAGTGCTATCAAATATCAATACCCTGGTATGTTGACTTTGTAAAATTCATCGTTTGTAACATCATTCATGATAATCTAATTTATAATAAAATAAATAAAAAGAAATTCTTACATGATGTTAAGGGATATTATTGGGGCTACCAAATTTTTTTAAACAAGGAAGTGACATAATTGTACGCAGGTGCATCACAAGGGATGAAATTGATATTATTGATAACACTCTTTTTTTGCGTCTTGTATCATATATAATCATTCTATTCTTTCTCTACCTTTTTTTGGACTAAATAACATGTTTTATCGGTCTATTTCCTTTAATATTGTTTTGGAGATCTACTAGTTGGATTATATAATTGTAGGCATTCTATACGTTTGTAGAGTACAAATGATACACATGTAGCACAATGGCTTGATACACACTAAGGATCTTCATGCGGTCTAAGAAGTCAAGGTCAAGATGAAGCTATAAATAAGGTGTTTCACGATAGAGTTTCATGTTATACTCTGACCCTATAAATATGATCATAGTAGATCTAGGGTTTCAGGCTATCTTGTAGAATATAAGTGTCTAGTAGATCTAGGGTTTCAAGATGACTTGGGCACGCAAACCGGCCTGCCTGCCCGAGAAAATGGACGGGTATGGACAAAGTAGCCAGACCGCTGAGCCCGGCCCGCCAGGCGGGTATGACAAACTTAGCGACCCGTTTGGGCCGATGGGTTCAGCCCATTTAAAAACATAGTGGATGAATACTGAATATATCTAATATTCTCATTCATTGCATATTCCAACTTCAAACCCGAGCCCCCAACTAGCGACTACAGATTTCTCTCCCCCACTCCTCTCCGCCTACATCTCTTCGCTGCTTAATCTCTTCTCCATTCCGTTCAAACCCTAACCCCCAACTAGAGATTTGTAGACTGCTCTCCCCCCTCCTCTCCGCCTACATCTCTTCATCGCTCGATCTCTTTATTGCTCGGAGCATGCTCCTCTTCGATCTCTTCGCTGTGAACTGTGAAGGAACGTTTTTTTTTCTTCTTCCTACGCTCTCTTTTTGTCAATACTTCATATCCAAAATGGAATTGTGAACTTATTTTAATTTGATATTTGTATTTCATATCTGAAAAAGAATTGGTTTTTCAGATCTGAAACACAATGTCTAGTTTGAGTGAAAAGTTTTTTTTTTTAAAAAGAATGGGACCCGTCGGGCGGCTCGGGACCGGGAATACGACGGTCCAACCCAACACCCAACTGATAAATATGGAAACCCGGTTGGCCACTCTTTTTAGATCACTCCACAACGGTCCTACCCTACAAGGTATCTACAACATGACAGTGAAAACCGTTAGCTAGCAATTGTAATATTTGTTAACATTATTCTGGCACAAACACACATCAAAGCGGTAAATAAACAAACAAGCATGATTTCACATATATCACAATTATTATCTTTATCCGGGCCGGACCCAACCCGAGTCCAGCCCGGATAAACGGGAAAATTTTTAGTTAGGGTCTGGTCCATGGATGTCCATGCCAAGTCTAGTTTCAAGCTATACTCAGACCCTTTAATATAACTCGCTTTAGCCATTAATATAGACATCTCTTCCTTCTGTAATTCAGCGGATTTCGCAACTCTTTTCCCTATAGAAATTGCTTGACTAGACCCCTCCAGGTCGCTCGACTAACACTCATTTTAAATAAAGCTTTATAGTTTGTACTGGTATGTCTGGTTAATTCCATCTTTTATAGGATTTGATGAGCCCGACTAAATTGATATAATCTATGATGTAGGTTTGATTCTATGCAATGGATGTTTGTCTATATGTGTTATGGTAGTACTTGGAATCCTCCTTTGATATATGCTCTTCAAGGTGAAGTTGACTTAAGGTGAAGTCTAGTCCTCATAACTACATGTTGAGTTCAATGTGAAGAACATGTGCCGTCTTTGGGTATGTGGCAATCAATGGGTGACAACATTGATGTATGTTGGTAAAACGTCTTTGTACTATATTTTTAGATTTTTTTTAATGTTCTTTTGTCTTAGTTTTGCATGGAATAAGCGTTTATACTTCAGTTTGATCTTAAATACTAAATAGATGTCTACCTCCTTATGTTTTGAGGTGAATTAGCCCAAAACCGAGCTTAAAGGAACATCTAAGTCAAGCTTCCATGGCTAAAAAGAAAGGACATCATCATCCACCTCTCATCCTTGATCAATGGAAATAAATCACACAAAGGTTAACATTGTTGATTTGAAAGAAAGCCCTCAAGAAGTCCCGAGCCTCCTAAGGTTGAGCACACATTCCTTACGAGTCTAGCACGGAGCCCGAAGAACCTGAAAATCAACCAAGAAGAAGCCAATAAAGAATCCAAATAAGAACCCTAAGTTGTCTAGGCCGAGGTGCACATTGATGTAGATTATAATGAATATTTTTATATTTACATTTCAAATAAATTAGAAATTAGCGAGAAAGTTTGTATTTCTTTCCAAGCTTTTAATAATTTTGTCATAACTTTTGCTAGATAACTCCAATATTATATATTATTTTTTCATTATTCGGCTTTTATTAGGTTTATGTACCTATGGATCTAGTGGAAGTTGATTTTTCTTTTAATTTAGTGTGGCTTAGCCAATTTCTCAACCAGGTTTGGGGGTAAAAGCCTGAAACATGTTGAAGGGATTTTTGAACATGTTTGAGAAACTAATGAGAAATTTAGAATTTTGAATGATATATGTTGGTTTTATTTTGCACTGTGTGGCGGTTTGAATTTGACAAATCTAAATTTTTTTGCGTAAACAATGAGTTTTTTCATGATTGAATGTATGTTTGCTAGATTAATCATCTTATTTCAGACCAAATGAAGATAAGTAGGCGATTAGTGTATTGTTTTAGACCCTCATGTTGTTTGATTAGAGTTTGTTTAAGGACTAATGTCCAATCTTGCTCTAGCTGTCCATTTTTGCGTCTTTTTCAACTATCATTTGTATCCATCCTTTAATCATTTTGGGTACATTAGCATGACTTATCAACATATTTTCTTTCCTTTTGTGTTTTGAAAACCTATCGGGTTTTTTTTATGACATTCTAAGCATTATAAACGTTTACGGAGCTAAAACAGAGTTGTTTGCATAAAATGACCTCAAACACATAAAGGTCTCCTTGTGGTCCAGGAAGTCAAGGTCAAGACAAAATTGATTGAGATCCGAGAGTGAAGATCAAGAATTGCTCGAGTCTTGGGTTTTGATCAATCGGGATCAACCTTCTTTGTGTGGTTTCAATAGGTTTGACCTATGTATCCAACAATACAATTTTCCGCCGAATTCCAATTCCTTTCCGTTGCAAGCTCATTCATCACCTTGCCTAGATCGAATTCGTATAGGATTAGCTCGCATCTTGATGGTTCTTGTTGTCAAAATCGATTGTCTACGGATAACCCCATATTATTACCAATCGAATATGGGTGATGGGTGTAGATCCAAATATAAAGTAAGTGTATAGATCTTCTTTCAATTTCACCGACAACGATTGTTCGAATTTAGTTTTCAATATAAACTAGTCCAGTGCTCGCACCTTGTGAGGGTTTTGTCTAAACAAAAAATGTTGTATTATTATTTTATGTATTATGTATTGAATAGTAATTCATAGAAAATTTAATTCTAAGTTAACTTGACTTAAAAACATAAAAATTATTATTTTTAATATCTCTTAAAAATTACGTATGTACATTTTGTAAAACTGCATTACTTTTTGAGATGAAATGTGACAAAAAAAATTACTTCTCCTAACATATATATATATATATAAGATAACAAACACAAAATCATTTCGAAAAAAAATTAAAAATAAAAGTTATTCCATAATAATTAAACTAAAATAAGTTGTAACATTTAGTTGAGTTTTATTATCTTCTTTGTTTTCAAATCATATATAAAAATGAATAAATAAATAAAAACCAACTAAATTATATGAGTTAAAATAATTTTGTTTTAGAAGAATATTAGGTGCCATGATATGAAATATATTTTAATTTTGATTTAAATTTATAAGTAAATAATGGTATTATCGTAAGTAAAATATGATAAAATTATAACTATTTGTCAAAAAATTCTAGATGACATGTTTTATTAATCGATAAGTATTTGTGTTTTAGTAGGATATATAGATTCACTTCTTTTGACATAGATCACTAGGATGGGATTTTGTTGGGTTCGAATATGGCATCTATGTTTTTGTTTGCGTTTGAATGTCACACTAGCTTATTATTGGGCCTGGTCCAAACTAACTGAGTGTTTAAATACCATTAGTGATCATTGAACTTTTAATACACATCCGGCCCATAATTACAGTTCTTAAAATAGAATATTAAAAATATTAGTTTGTATCCTTATTGCATAATATACAAACAAGATTTTATATGTCGTAAGGTTTAGAAAGTTTTGAAGTTGAACTATAAACAGATATAAGATTATAAAATTTCATAATAAAAAGATTTGAAATCTTCATATTATTTTTAATCCATATTATGCTTATGAGTTGTTATGAAAATTTTAATATTTTTTTAGCCAATGTGGTTAGCAATATTAGTTACCTGATTTTAATATTAAACGTTACATATTCAACTTCACTTGAGTTACCCCAACTTTGGTTACCCAATATTAATTACCCGATTTTAATACCGAACATTACATATACAACTTCACTTTGGTTACCCAACTACGTAGTTGTCCGATTTTATTATCCAATGTTACATATCCAACTTCACTTCGGTTACACAATATTAGCTACCTGATTTCAATGCCCAACATTAAATACTAAATATCACTTCGGTTATCCAATATTAGTTACCCTATTTCAATACCCAACGTTACATATCCAACCTCAATTCGGTTTTCCAACTTCAGCTATCCAATATTAGTTACCCGATTTTAGTACCCACCGTGACATATCAAACTTCACATATATACCCGACTTCAACTACCTGATTTCAATATCCAATGTTTAATACCAAAATGTAACACTATCTCCAAGAGACCAAATGGTAGTAGCATATTTATTTTGGCATTTATTAATACATCGTACATACTTCTAAGAGGGCTATTCTTTAACTTCTTGATGATCCTTGAATGTACAACTTTTCATTGCGAAACAAATGACTCAAAATCCAAAGAATGCAGCTTTTGTGGTCTCAATGAGCTAAAAGAAAGCTCCTCATCTGACTCTAGATCAACTTTCTCACCGGTAGATGCTCCGATCACTCTTGCACTAGTACCCATTAGTAAAAGACTTTGATAGCCGAAGGATGGTTGTAGTCCCGTCATTTTCTGCTTTCAAGCTTCCCATAGAATATTGGACTCGGGACTTACTAGCTAGCTTAATGTTGGCACCATTTTGCTCACTCGCCTCCTCTAAAGAGGTCACAACTCGCCATCTACACTGCCTTAAACTCTTCTTTGTGCTCCGATGACGGCTTAACTCTCCTCTCCTAACTCTTCATGTCCCTCTATTAATTCGATTTTATGTCTGTAAAGGGAATTGAAACCAGACCTTTTACACCGCCTTAAACTCTGCTTTGTGCTCTCTAGGGCAGTCGAACCGGAGACGTCCATTTTCTTTCCTACCGCCCGCCTTACCACCTAGTGTCAGCCGGTGCCACTAGTGGAGCAAACCAAAAATCCGTCGAGATTAGCCAATTTAATTACCGCTCGGAAGGTTAGAAACCTGATCTAGTTTCCTTTTTTATTAATGTCCGGAATTTAATTATATTTATTGTCGGATGTTTAGTTGTAGAATAAAATAGCGGATATCGTACTTTGGTGCCAGCCGGTGCCACCAGTGGATGAAATGATGTCAGCCGGTGCCACCAGTGGTGCCAGTCGGTGCCGCCAGTGGATGAAATGATGAGATTTTGTGGGATTTGAACAATACGTGGAACGACTAGAACGTACGGAATCGTGGATCATAGAAAATATTAAGAATGAAGTTGGAATTTGTACGAAATGATGGTATGATACAAAATAATGAAATGAACGTCAAGGTCTGCGGAACCTAGGTCTTAAAGAATGATAAGAGTAATGATCCTAGATATCGTACTCTGATAATGATGGAATCGTGAGACGAGAAATACTAAGATGTCACAACATCTTATTTAGGCAGTTGAGATCACCGTATGACAGATTGAGAATAACTTTTGAGACTAGTACTGATATACTGAGTTCAGCGGACTCACTTAGCTACATTGATAATTTTAAGTTCGTACTAAGGTAGTGTGTGTACTGTATGTTAAATAAAATAACCAACTAGGTCACTACACTTTTAATTCTAAAGAGAGGTCCAAGTGTATTATAACGGGCTGTAGCATCACTGTCCGGCAAAGATGGCGATCGGAAGGCTCCCCACGACCAGTCCAGTAGTATATACGGGGAAAATGCATTGAAACCAGTCATGCTAGTTTACGGGGACGGGGCGAGGGTTGGAGGATCCTCGTACTACCATGAAAAGTTGAACAAATAGAATGACTAATTTAACCACATGAAAAGATAATAACCGGGAACTTGTTTGTGCATGCTGAAGTGTTTACTGCTTTCATTATTTGTGTTTGTGCTTTAGTACCCTTATCGCTAGAACTGTTAGCTAACGGTTTATACCGTGTTGATAGAACATGAAGGTTAGGTCTCTTCCGAGAAATCGGGAGTGGAGAGTGGCCAACCGGGTTTCTGTACTGGGAAGTCATTTTGGAGTATTTTTATTTCAGTAATAAGGTCAGTAGACTGCGTTTGCTTTTGTTTTGCTAAGTATGGTTGTTGAACATTGTTAGAGTCAGCATTGTTTCCAAACCTATTTATTTTATAAGAGATTTGCCTTTAAATATTTGTGTCTTGTTGTAAGGTCCGTGTCCTATTGATGTCAAACTAATGGGACCCACTGTGAGGTCCTACCCAGTGACATCCTTAGTTCTCAAAATTCAGGGTGTTACAACGAGGGCATAGTGAAATTTTTTTTTTCTGTGTAAGTGGTCAGATTACCCCTGATTGATGCTAATCGTCCATATGAAAATTATGAAGACGTATTTTGAACAAATATCCGTGCAAGGCACGAGCTATGCACTAGTATGTAATAACCGGAAATTTTAGAAATTTTCTTGGTTATTTTATTTACTTTTACTTTAATTAATTAATTTAACTTTGATTACGAGAACCCTTTCGAATATAAAAAAGATAACCGAACCGATATTTTTCCGATTCAAGCTTTTATTTTTTAAATCAACCCAAACCGATGCCATTTCCCTTTCCTCTTCCAGCATGTAACGGGGCCATTGATTGTTCCACTTGAAGGCAGGACTTATGGTCAGAGCATTAAATGCTGCCTTGAATTTATATTAACCACCACGACGACGGTTTCTTCACCTAAGACCACCGAAATCGTTTTTAACGTAGATGTGTGTTGTTGCCGGCAAAGCTCGAAGCCGAGACGTCTTGACATTGCTATATTCCTTTCGTTGCCAACGCCCGAGTTCGAACCCACGACCATCTGCTTCACCATCCAACACAATCCGACACCATTAAGCTTTGCACTAGATCCGATTCCGATTAGACCCGAGACCCGTTTTTATTTCCGATTAATTTATTTTTCGATAATAAATAATTATATAATTAATTATAATTTTTTAATTAATTGTGATAATGCAGGGGATTAATTTAGTGAATGGTATTACGCTTAAGTAGTGAAATGTTGAGATGAATGATAATTGCGAAACTAGTTTGGAAGGACCGAAATGTTGGAACGAGAAGAATTTGAGAAATGTTATGTCAGTGGAATCAGAATGAGAACTATGAGCAGTTAAGAGGATCGATGTAATAACCGAAAATTTTTAATAAATTTCCATGTTATTTCAAAATTTTAAATTAAGTTAATTTAATTTAGTTAACTGAAAACCGAATTGATAATGAAGAAATAAACAAATCGGATCCAAACTCGATCGAGTAATTCAACCGGAACGAATTAAACTGAGAGGAGGACTAAGTTAAACAAGGGGTTAAACAAAACCAAACCCCTTGGTGTTATTTGGTACCTTGGACCGGCCGAACCGGGCCACCTTGTTTCTGGTCTTAGCATGATACTGATTTAACTCCATGGTCAGCCTAGTAATGAGGCCCTCATCCCTACCGTCTCTCCAGACCCAATTAGCCAGCACACTCTTCCGCTTCCCTAGGCCAACGAAAGAACTACCGACCAACGTCACGCCGGGTCGTCTTCTACCTCGCTCTTCCTCCTTTCACAATTAACAGTTTCACAGTCCTCGTCAATGGCCGTTACGCTACACTAATGGCAACATTGAAGAGACACGACAACTGGAACGACCGCCTTTCAACCGACATTGAAGGCGACCCCTTGAAACCCTGAGTACTCACCCCGACGTCAGAGCCTTCTTCCCCTGCTCACACATAACCTTGATTGCGGAATCTTCGACGCCTTGCCTCCTCCCCACCACCGGCGAACCTCTCTCGACCCCACTCGAAAACCCAAAAATCTAAATTTTTGGACACCACTCCATCTCCTTCCCTCTGCAACTCTCCGCCCTTTCACATCCCCTCCGTCTCACGCCACCCCGTACCTCTCTACACCCTGCATCTCGCCTCTGCCTCTGCAGCACTTCCCGATCACGCCTCCCTCGCCCTCGTCTAGTCGTCTACCATGCTAGAAGCACACGCCAACAACCTGGATTTTCCCGTCGCCTTCCCTACAACCCAACCCACCTCCCTTTGTGTTGATCAAAAGCGGCGACACATCACCGCACCTGTCTCCTTTCCGGTCGAGTCCTCTGACCGCCATGCTCTCTGGCCTAGCTTCTCTTCGCCGAGGCCGATGGCGAAGTCACGACCTCCTGCACCTTGCGAGAGTGCACCTCTGCGTATGGCCATTAGTGAGTATCGATCTCTTACCTTTTTTTAAATCCATGTGGTGGAAAATTTTGTGAGGATTGAGAGTCGAACCTGAGACCAATAGGGTAGAACTTAAAGTTGCTCATGGTGTATGTCACAGGTTTCGAACTGCAACCTATTTCTAGTCCCGGCGCCACTTGGTGTCATCCAACACGTTAACTTTGTAACTAGACCCGTTTCTGGTTAGACCCGAACCTTAACTTAATTTTTCAATAATATATAATATTGAGTAATAATTATGTAATTAATTTATTGTGATAATTTAGTATTAAATTAGTGTAATATTTAGCTAAGTATAAAATATTGAGATAATTGATAGTGACAAAATTAGTACGGAATGATCGAATTGTTGTATGATCGATAGTGCCGAACTAATCAAAATGGAATGATAGATTTAGTGTAATTGAGGAAGTATATTATTAGAACCAAACCGCCCAACCTCGTTAATTTAATTTCCGTTAAAACTTAATAATGAATTATAATGAAACTAAATCGATTAGTGTATGTTAATTTATTTATTTATTAATTAGCGGATAATAATGTGGAAATGTTTGATGATGCAGAATTAATTAGAAAACCGGAATGTTGGACTTAGTGGGAATGTGAAGGTGTATGAGTGAAACCGGGATGAGAATTTTAAGTAGATAAGCGGATTAATAATGTGAGATTAAATATGAAATTTCGAGATAGCGGAACTTCAGTGAAACGACCATGAGTCGATAAATGAGAACTCGGAATGGACATCTAGGTTCGTAAACCTAGTACGTAGAAAACGTCGGGGTATAGATGCTAGTTATCATACCCTGAGTGATTAGAATGATAAGTCGAATATTGGTAAGGGTTGAATTCGTTATGAGAGTTGATAAATGAATGAACGGGATAATCGGATCTTTGTGGCAAGATCGCGAGACGTTGAGACATGTACCGATAAGGTGAGTTCGTAGAACTCACTTAGCTACCTTTTAATACCGAGTGTGCACTAGGGTAGTGTGTTATTCTTGTGAAATAAAATGAACGAACTAGATCACTATATTTTATTTTTAAAGAGAGGCACAAGTGTATGATAACGTGCCGTAACCGTCGGTTCGGGCCGATGGTGCCGGAGGATTTCCCCGTTATCAGTCCAGTAGGTATACGGGAAGAGGTACATACACCATCCCTACTGGTTTACGGGGACGGGGGCAAGAGTCGGGAGACACTTGTGTTACAAGCAAAAGTTGGAAAATAGAATGACTAAATCCACCTAATGAAAGATAATAAACCGGGACATTGAGTGTGCATGCTGATTGATTTACAATACTTCTTTATATGTGTGTGCGCTTTGGTGACCTTAGTATTATAATTTGTAGCTAACTATTTTACTTTTCCAAGGAGGTTAAGATCGTCCAAATGCTTTGATTCCTTCCATCTACATATATTGTTCCTTATGAACTCCTTAATGTTATTTTTTTTATAAAGTCGTTGTTTGTGAAGATAGTTTGGTTCCTGAAAAACCAAATGTTCCACCCACGCGAACAACAATGTTTCGAAATTATCGTCACTAAGATTGTCTCTTAGTGAATTTAGCATGCTATTTGGTGTGTGTAGGTTCCCAAGTGATTGCATTGAGCACATTACTTGTTATTGGGCTAATACTCTCAATACTTTGTTTTTTTATAAGGCTATTTATTAATAAATGACCTATATCTTCTAAATTATGTTTGCCAAAGACGCATCCCATTGGTACATCAATATTTTGGATCCTTAATTTTTCCTTCATTTGTATACCCGTTTTTGTTATTTTCTAAACGAAATTCATAAGTTTTTGGAGGGATGTAAATTTACTATAGCCAGCTGCATTCGAAATTCCTTAATTGTTTTTCCTCATACAACATGTTTGTTGTTGACTTTATGGAGAACCAACCATGTTTAGTCATGTCCCATGCTTTATTTGTGAAGATTAGGTCACTTACCTTTAGACTAGTGTCAATGATTGTGTTTGCGTGGATTTTGGACACTAATGGTTCTGGAAGAATCCAGTTGTACGTCCATAATTTAATATATTCTTCGTTCTCTACTTGCCATCTTAGACCTTTTCTAAACATCTCTAGTAAACTTAATAACTTCTTCCATTGCCGCAATCTATTACATCTCGGAGAATATTCTAATAGACTTTTTCTCTTTAGGTATTTATTTGTAACTACCTTTACCGAAATGTTTTCAGGTTCAGCAAGGACCTTTCAAAGAAGCTTGAATTGTAATGCTATATTCGTGTCTTTTGTTTTCTTGATTCTCAATCCTCCCTTTTCTTTTGGTTTACATATCTCCCATCCAATAGAAGGGGTACTTCCCGGTTTCTTATTCCAGATGAAGTTCCTATTAACCCTATCAAGTTCAATATGAATGTGTATTGGGAGTAGGAATGATTGCATAATGAAACTTGGCTTGGCACATAGGTTTGGTTTTAGCAACACCGATCTCCCTTCTTGTGATAAAGGAGTTTGCTTTCCATTTTGACATTTGTTGTTTTGATTTTGGAACGACATCTTCAAAAGTGTCCCTATTTACTTTAACATTGATAATCGGAAATCCTAAGTATTTTTCGAGGCCACTGTGCCGGGGATGCCTAGTACATTTTTGATAATGTTAGTTGATGCAGGAGCATCTCAGCTCGACCATCTCCTCCACCTATGAGCACATGAGAGATGAGACGAGTTACCCATGAAGAAGAACGAGACCGAGAGGTGGAGAGTAGCCGAGATCCCGGCCGAGATGTGGAGAGATGCAGCCGAGATATGAAGAAAGGCAACCGAGATCATGACCGAGATATGGAGAGAGGCAGTCGAGACTCGGGAGAAAGGATGGGCCGTGATCCACTTGATCCATATGAAGAAGAGATGCGTCGGGCTGCATTTTAAGGAAGAAGAGTTCGGGCTAATTTAAGTGGCTAATTAGGCCCAGCTTGTTATATTTTAAAGCCCATTCTTGGACATCTTTTAATTAAAAGATGGGCTTGCTTTTAATTAGTCTATTTTATTTTAATTCCTTTTAGTTTGATCTTATCTCTTGGAGATTTGATCTTATCTCTTTAGCTAGATTGGGATCGATCTTGGATTAAGCCCGTAGCCCATAGAGACATTGGGGAGGACGTCCAGCATGCCTATATAAGGCTTAGGGTAGACGTCCAACCTCTTTAGCTTTGATTGAGATTAAACACAAGTAGTTTCGAGTATTTTTCTCTTTTATCCCATATTTTTCTCGTGGAATCGAGACACCTTACTGTGCGAATAGTGGAATCCGCTCGCCCAGCAACTTTGGCGTTGTTTTGAGTTGTGTCACTTGGATTGGCAAGTTGGTGCTCTCAATCATCTCCGGTGACTTCTCGTGCTTTGGGGACAATTGCTTTCCAATCTGTGTGAGATTATAGCGGAAGGGCTTCTTCAAGTCATTCCAAGTTGTATGTTAGGGCCTTTGTTTCCCTATCGTGCTCTTGGTTTCCTTAAGGGTTCGACCAGATCTATCCATCTATCGATCTTCACAATCATTGGATCATTCCTCTATTTTATTTCAATTTTTCATCTTTTTATCCATTTTCTTCATTTCGAGTCTTGGTGTTGAAAGATCGGGGCCAACTGACGGCTAACCCCGTATCAAATTGGTATCAAAGCTTTAGGTTCATCAACACCATATTCATGTCTTTTACAAAAACAAAAAATTCGAGCTTTCAAGATCCGTCAAGGAAGTTCTACACAAAAAGAGTCACCGGAGCAGAATCCGTAACGGTTAGTTTCTACTATTCTCGTTATTTTTCTGCGATTTTCAATTCCACATTCAATTTCTTGAAAAGAAGGATTTTTTGTGGCCAATTGTTAATTTTAATACATTTTTTATGCCTAAGATCTGATCTTTTCTCGTCCTTGATCGGAATCTCACCCATCCACCACCACAAAACACCCCGCCGCCCCTTCCTGCCGTTTTTTTTCCGGCCGCCGCCGTACCCAGTCGCCGCTCCGCCGGCCTTCGCCCTACCCACCCGCCGCTTCGCCGGCCGCCGCCCAGCCCAACCACCCCCCCCCAGCGCCGCCCCAGCCTTCGGTTTCGGCCGAAACCCACACCCCATCCCAGCGAGATTCACTCTCCGCGCTGCAGCCGTCATCCCCCTTGAAACCCTACCCGAAACCCTAGCCGTCGGGCCTTGTCAAACGGGCCCAGCCCAACCTATCTCGGACTCATCAACCGAGATCCACAATAAAAAAAAAATTGAAGTTGCCGCTCAGCCGTCCGCCCCAGCTCCGCCGCCTCCCTTTGTTAGTCTCGCAAGTCCGTAGTCAAAAAAAAATGGAGAAGAAAAGCCAAAAGCCGTACAAAAAAACGGACGTTACTTGCGAGCTAAGTCTTTCAGTTTCCGCGGTTGTGCATCTCGTGCGAGTTTTGTTTTGGCAGACACCCCTTTGAGCTTGATTGATATATATTTGCTTCTCTAGGAGCTCCCTATATCGTGGTAGGACAACCATAAATTGCACTCCTTCCCTTTTTTCCTTTTCCTTTTTCCCTTTTATCTTTTCTCTTGTTTCCTTTTTGCCTTCCCTTTCCTTTTTGCTTGTTTCCTTTTTTCTCTTATTGCATTTCCCCCCCCCCCTTGTATTTCCTTTTTTTCTCCTTTTGTATTTTAATTTTTCCCCCCTTGTATTCCCTTAGTTTTTCTTTTCTAGCTAGCACCACATAAAAAGTGTTTTCCCTTTGAGATATGGTTCGTTCTCCTTGTTTTCTGCCTGAACGCACTAACCTAGAGATTTCTTGAGACATTTTCTTGTAGATTCATAGTGATCCACGCAAACGGCAAAGAGGAAGTTGCGAAGCTTTATGAGATAGGTTCTGAGCGAGACACTTCAAGAGGGTAGTCTAAGGGTTTATCTTTAACTAACCTTAACGTGTTTGCTTGCTTTGAGTCATGTCTGCAAGAAGAGAAACCAGGAACCGGGTACTAGACGCTCCACGAATGGTGGACCCCGAGGCTATGCTAGCCCGTATCATGGACAGACTAGATGAATTGGAAGCGCAAAATGAGAGGATGACCGATCGGAACGAACGTGTTCCCAACACCACGTGGAGGAGTACCGGCCTAAACTACGGCTGAGATTTCGGTAGCCCCAGCCGAGACGTGTTCCGCCCGAACCGAGACGTCCAGACCCCGCCCGTATTCCGAAACTACAGTCGAGAGTTTGGTAGCTCCACTCGAGATGTGGTCCACCCGAAACGAGACGTCCGGACCTTGCCCATAGCTGCACTTACTCCGGGCAGAGCTGCTACTTCGACACCAGGGAACTAGATCCGGTCCAACCGCAAGAGCTAGAGATATCTAGTGTTCCAAGTGTCAAGGACGAGGTCACATGATGCGAGAGTGCCCCAATAAAAGGACAGTGATCATTAATGATCAATGATATTACGAGTCAGATTCCGACTCCGAAGAAGAAGACGAGAATGAAGGTGGAAAATGATATACTTCCGGAATATGCCTTCATTCAAGTAAGATCGTTCCTAACCCTTATCCCATCTCGAGTAATTTAGATCCTGTTTCTCCTATGATTTATACTGATGAGCATAAACTAGAGATACCTGCTGATTTTTCTAGTCATAAAAAGGAGATGTCTAAGTGCTTAAGGAATGATACCATTGCTGAAATAATTGCACCTTCACCTATGTGTTTAAGCGATGAAATGCTTCCTACTATTAATGCTGAAATTGGAGGAAATATTACTGAAATTAATTCACATGCTCTAGGCCCTGTTGATGCGACTGATTCACTTACAAATTTTGTTGAGCATCTAGTTGATTTAAGACAGAGAAAGCAACAGATGATAACAAACAAAGAGTTAACTTGTTCCATACACGCTGTTTGGTTCAAGGAAAGGATTTTCACATGATCATTGACAGTAGGAGTTGCAGCAATCTAGTGAGCACGGAGGTTGTTAGCCAATTGCAGTTGGATACCATACATCATCCACGGCCCTATAAACTCGGGTGGATGAGTGCATGTGACGGACTTATGATCAACAAACAAGCTCGTGTCACGCTAACGATTGGAGCTTATGAGGACACGGTCTTGTGCGACATTGCACCTATAGACTCATGTCACATCTTGCTTGGCAGACCATGGGAGTATGACAGAGATGTAACCTGCGCAGGAAAAACTAATCATTATTGTTTCACTTTTCAGGGTAAAGACTTCATTTTACAACCCATGACTCCCGCATAAGCTACTAGTAAGAAAAAGGACAAAGAAGAGAATGTCTAGGAAGAGACGTTGCTTGTCTCTAACATAGATCCTCCCAAGAATTCACTTCCTGACCCTTATACATGCCCTACGTACAGCTATGTGTACCAAGAAAATTTATCTTCTTGGTAAAGTGTTGGCATGGTGGAAAGTCTAACTGAATCGATCCTTGAAGTGCGTAAAGCATTGTCTATCTATCATTGGAGTTATCTGGCCGTCGAGTAGCCATATTTGGACATTGTTACCGATGTTGAGGATTTGGGATTACAAGTAATTGCAGAGATTGATCTATCCACGCATATACCGACACATTATCCATACAATGTCACGCACAAGGAGTTTTTCTTATCTCTTAGAGACAGAATCCTGAGACTTATTGATGTTGAGCTTTTACCAAACGTTGATGGGTGTTGTGTTTTAAACTATCTCTATAAGTACTGATGATTGGATACTTGGAGAAGAGCATTCGGTACTGGAGGATAGCATGTCCCTACAGGATCCAAACGCTCAGGGGATGGAAGAAACAACTAGCATGGATCAGGAAGAGACACATGGAGATTATGCTGAGGAAGAAGATGAGTACGTGGACATTATGGAGACTTCACATGAAGAATTTGCAGACTGGGAGATACAGGAGCCAGATGAGGTGCATGACGAGGAAGAAGATCCGACAAAGCCATCCTACTTTAGTCGTACGACTGTAAATTCAAACAGAGATTTTTCAAGCTCAAGTAACCTAGTTGATCCATCACATCACGGTTCAAGTCTATACTCCGTGGATTCGTGGTCGAATCCTTTTCAAGAGAGGAGAATGGTGCAGGAGCATCTCACAGCTCGAATCCATCTCCTCGCACCTATGAGCATGAGCAATAATGGATAACTTGTTCTCATGACATTGCTTTTGGAGGCCGCTCATTATAACTTCCGCCCCTAGGTTGAACAAAAGGGGTGATATTGGGTCTCCTTGTCTCAAACCTCTTTCCGGGAAACATTTCAGTCGAGCCGTTATTAACAAGTACAGAAAAGGATATAGTCGAAATGCATCCTTGATCCATCCCACAAATTTTCCATTGAACCCAAAATTTTCGAGTATTCGGATTATGTAACTCCATTCGACTCTGTCATATGCTTTCTCCATATCTAATTTGATTGCCGCAAATCCGTTCTTTCCTTTTTTGAGGCTGAAAGAATGGAAAATTTCATGTGTAATTAGGATGTTGTCTTGAATTGCACGCTTTTTTATAAAGGCCCCTTACAAGGGATGAATACCTTTGTTCATGATACACTTAAGTCTTACGGCTATTATTTTTGAGATAGTTATATAAACCTTGGCGCATAAGCTAATAGGGAGATAGTGATTTATTGTTGTCGGATTTTTAATATTTGGCAGTAGTGTGATGAAAGTGTGGTTTATCTGCTTAAGCAATTTTCTAGTTCAGAAAAAGTTTTCTACTACACGTGTTACTACAGGACCGACAAAATGCCAATACTTCTGGTAAAAAAAACCTAATAGAATGCATCAGATCCATGTGATTTATTGCTACCACTGCAGAACATGCTTTTTTAATTTCACTATTTGTGAGTAGTCTGGTTAGGAATTATTATCATTTTATGTATGTGTCAGTTGTGCTTCAAGTTCGGGGTTACTAGGGTTAGTACATTTGAACCTTTTCATAAACTCTTTACGGAATTCCTCCCTTATAACCTTTGGTTCATTTATACTAACACCGCCGCCAACATAATTTCTTGGATTAAGATTCTACTCCTTCTCCCGCATGGTCTTATGTGAGTCGTTTTTGCCCGTTGGCTCCTGAATGCTTTTGTGCATAGGTTCACTTTAACGTGCATAATTAGACCCAACAAATATAAAAAGATAAATTAACATCTATGTATTTTTTTTTGTCACTCATGTTTTTTTAAAAAAATTATTTGTCAATTTGTCTTGATCTTTCGATTTAATTGTCCTCACCTAATATTTCAAATGTGTTTCTTTATTTAATACTATTATATAAAATAATGAGGGGCATGCTTTTGGAACAAAAGTGAAAATCATATCTATGTCTGGTAGTGAACTAGTGATACCACTGGTAGGCTTTTATGATGGTGTAGGTAGAATTTTCCAATCTACTAATTAATCTTCACATCAAAGCAACTTTTATTGAGTAGAGAACCCAAGGGTATAATAATCCATTCATCACAAATTTGTTGTTGGCCCGACCCCACAATAGTATTTACTCTCTAGCTACTTTTTTTTTTTTTAATTAGATCTTTTTTCTTTTTAATTACAAATTTTTACTTCATTTATATTGAAGAGATCGAGATGTGGGGAAATACATGAAAAGGGTTCAATGTGTGATTATGACAGTGGTTAGTTTATAAGATCACATGGATCCATCGATTGGATTTAACTTTCTTAAAGCACCGAACCGTTTGAGAATTTGATTTATCGTTTCAACTTCTTATTATTTACTCCGAGAAAATAAGTTATCCATTATTGTTATAGGGCTAAATTGGAAAGCAGGCCTTTTTTGTAAAGAAGAGTACTAAGAGAGTCATTTTTATTATCAAGGGACAAACTAAGCCCCTTTTATTTATCAATAAAGATAAAATGGAAGGGCAAATTGGTAATTACAAGATAAACTCAACCCAAAGAAAACACTAAACCCAACCAAACCAAACCCTGAACCGAACCGAACCGAACCCCGAACCGGAACCGGAACCCTGAACCCGAACCGAAACCCCGAACTGAAACCCGAACCGAAACCCGAACCTAGATAAATCCTTTATATGGGTTTTATTTTAACTTCTCTCTAAAATTCCCTTTATACCCTTACTTTTAAAGTTAAGAATAAATGTGAAATGACTAAGGGCCTAGTTGGTATCAACAATACAAAAAATGCTTTAGTAACTCATTTTTCTCTTTGTTATAATCACGATTTTTCTTAAGAGAAAATTTCGTTTGGTATCCTTGTGGTTTCGTATTTTCTGGTTGGTGTTCAGCGAGTTTTATTTTTTCGTTTAGTGGCCTTAAAGTTTTGCCTTTTTTTCAATATTTGTCCATTCTTGTGTGAAAAAACCTATGTTTTCTAAATTTCTGTTAGTTTATAACAAATAGAATTTGAAGAAAAGAATAAAAACTTAGTCTTTTGTCTCTCTTCCTGTTCGCTTTCCCGTGTTCGTAGAAGGCAAGAGGCAGGGGGTGGAAGGTCATCGAGAGTTTATCTAAAAGCTTGCAAGTGGCGTTGGGTTGATATAATGTTATTCCAAATGCATGGATGATGTCCAATGCAAAGCTTGCAAGTAGAGTTTTGATCTTTATATGCATAATAAGGATCTTCACATAAATCAAAGTCCACTTCAATGAAGAACATTATTGTTTTTATATTTCCATTTCATTCAAAAAAATAAAATAAAATTCTTATGAACAATTTTCAATTTTTAAGTGTTTAGAGACTTAATTTATCCTTTATTATATGTTTACGTATGTTTGCTTATGCCTTTAACGGATTTGCAGAGGAGCTTCATCTCTTAACTCTATTTTTACCCTTTATATTATCAATGACTTGTATTTAAATGCTTATCTCATATACCAAGGTGTATTTCCTTTTGGAACTTTGATCAAGATCGGTTGTGTTGAGACCAATAGGACTTCCTATTCACCTCCTCAAAAACAGTTTTGGTTGAGTTCCAAGGCATCAAAGTGTCAATGACACTTATCCTTATGCTTCTCGTTCTCCCCAACTTTCAAAAAGCCATTAAACTTGAGTAAACTTTTATCTACCTCCATGATCTTGTGGGGTTTAGCTAGATTGGATTGATGGTGGTTGAGGTTGAAATAGTTGGCTATCATACTCACAAAAACTAGTCATTAGACACATAAAATAATGTAGAGAACTTTGGAAAGCCAGTTGCTTGTCAAGTGGATCGAGTCAGGCACTTCACTTGATTGATGTTGTTCATCCACTCGATCGAGAGACCCGTAAGATTCTTTTTCTTCCGGTTCTTGATCAACTCGATCCAGGTGGAAAACTAAGTCGGTGAGTGAGTTTTCTTCTTCGTTCGAATGGGTTGCCAAGCTTTGATTGGGTCGTCTTCATGTGTCATGACATTGCCACAGGTCATGTCCACGTCAATCGAGTAACATGTCTTCTTCTATCGAGTGGACCTCACTTAAACGGCAAACTTGAATAACATACTTCATGGAGAGTCCAAGTGTTGAGGATCGAGTGACATTTTCTTCCTCTATCGATTGAAAGGTCTTCTTCCATCGAGTGGACTCTTACTCGATCCTTGTGACTTGTCTTCTCCAAGGTGAGTCGTGGGCTCATAAGGTTTTTCCTTGCTTTCCTTCCTTGGTTCCCATGATGATGAGATTGAGAAAGCTTCCTTAGGCCTTGATATATTTTTCTCTAAGCTTCAAAGTGAACCTATATCACCTAAACACAAGAGACAAAGGGGAGTAGACATTCTTTGATGCATATAAGCTCTAGCTAAGATGTAAATGCCTTATCCATGCAAAAGCTAAGGTAAACACATGAATAGAACACTACAAAAGATAGCATGAAAAATGCTATCAGTATGCATGTTATGTGTAACAACAAATGAGTGTCTCAACTAAGAGAAAAACAAACAATTCAAACCATGTCATCTTAGTATTAATCATAGAAAAAGGATAATAAAGAATCATAGTTATCTAAACCGCTCAAGGATAATGTGTTTGCTCTCAATCTCACAAGATGTGTTTAGGGATATATCAATCATAGTAAGAGGACAAATTTAAGATCATAACCATAACACTTTGAACTTTATAGCACTTGATATCTCTTTAAGGATAAGTTTTTGCTTTACTTTTGAACTAATTACTATTTATTTATTGCTTCATATTAGACACGAACTTTTCAACCTCTCCACCAAAGATGAAAATATATTAATAATGGCAAAATGCATCTAAACTTGCCCATTTACTTCATGAATTAAATTCATACTTTAGGGAGTGCCCCCTACTAGATTTATTTATTCTCTTCTTCCAACACAACCCCATATAAGGTCAAATGATTCTATACACGGTTGTAAGGCATATTTGAGGGGCACTAAATAAGGAAGAATAAAGGAAAGAAGTGGCTAATAGAGGGGAACATATATAAATGTGGAAAAGGTTTCATAGGCTTATCAAAAAGGTCCTCAATCAGTTAAATATCAATGCATATAGCATCAAATGAACATGTAGTTTTGAAAGAAAGTCTGTTACAAGTTCTAGAATAAACTAAATCTGTTGGAGATCTCACAAATAATTAAAAAAAAACGCATGAGGCTAGAGCTCTCACAAAGGTTATGTTTGGGCAAGCAAATCACCTATAATCATCCAAAAACTCATGTGCAAAAACAAAAGCAACGTGTAGTAACCCAAAGCATCGTTGATATCAAGGAGTAATATCATGACATATTCCAATTTCTGAGTAAGAATGATGACAATCGACTCAATCTACGCTAAATGCAACGTTTTTGTGGTTTGTGTTATGAATGCATGCATTAAAGGGGAAATACTCAAATAAAAGGGAAAATGCATAGTATAAAACGTGTGACTTTTAAGGAAACATGATATGTGAATGTGAGTAAATCACCTCATACTTAAACTACACATCGTTCTTGATTTGAAAAGAAGTAAAGAGAAGAAGGTTCTCACAAAGCAATGCAATGCATATGGTGGTAAGAGAGGAAAGGTAAGGTGGAGTGTAGTGGAGGCTATTTAAAGTCCATGTGTAACCAAAGAGTACTCGAACATCCCTACCTAAAACATAAACAATAGATGTCATTCCACAAAAGGGAAATAACAGAAACAAATGACAAAAAAAGGATATTCAAACTCATGGATTGCCTCTCATGCATCGCTTGTCTTGAACAAATAAGGGCTCGGGCCAAATCTAAAATCTTGCCGGAAATGCCCGGGTTGGGCCGGCCGGCCTGCCTTGAACGGGCCTCCAGCAAGGCCCTGACCCGGGCCCGAACGGGCCAAAATGTTAGCCCATACCCATGTTTTTTGGCAGACGGGGGGGTGGGCCGGCTCGGATTTGTTCAGGTCTAAACTCGACCCATGTGTATTACTCCGGAGGGAATCCTTCAGCACCAAAGATGGAGGTGTAGGAAAGATGTGCATTAACGGAGTGGGAAGTGCGAGGGGACGAACAAGAGTGTCTTGTAACATTGAGGGCGGGTTGAACGGTGTTCTTGAGGTGAGGGTAAAATTAGACATTTGTTTGTGAGGGCTGGTGAGGTTGGTGTGTGTTGTTTAGGAGTTGAGGGTGGAAAGGTGGGTGTAAGAGAAGAAGGTGGTTGGGAATTTATGGAAGGTGTGGGAGAAGGTTGATGTTTGGAAGGATTGAAGGGGTTAGTGAGGGGGTTGAAAATTTTAGTGTTGTGGGAAGTGCTTATGGGACTGTAGGGGGTGGAAATAGGAAGGAGGGGAAGGTGAAGGTGAAGGTGAGGTAGGATTGGATGGAATATTGTTATTTTTGTCCGAATGTACGGTGATGTACATAATCTTTGATGGAGCCTTTTGATGGTGTGAAACAGAAGTCTTACGGCCGTTAAATGGGCTCTCTTGCCGTATGGTGGCCATTTGGTGGCCGTCTGAATATATGTTTTTAGAATAACAGCTTCCTACAGTCGAGGAAACGGGCATGCAGGCCATCTAGGTGGCCGTAGACGGGCGTATGATGACTGTAGAGGGGGCGTTTGAATTGAAACCGAGGGTATGAATTTTTGAATAATTCCAATTGATGTACCGGAATTGATGAAACAACCTCCTTGCGGTCATCCCTACAACCTTGTCTGGTCATTGAAGGGCGTTGGTTGGCCGTTAATGCTCTCCTTTTTTTGTACTTAATTATGCATAATTATTTAAATTTCAACTCAATCTCATAATTCTCCAAGGTTGCATCATCTAGTCTTGCAATAGAATCTTCCAGCATGATGTCCATGCCATGTAAGTGAGTAATAACTTCATGACATTTGGTTTCCAAAGCATCACTCGATTTTCAAGAATTCATGGATATCCCAAAGAACGTCATCTTCTTCTTGTAATTTCGAATTTGTCTCCACAAGATAACCGATTGTTTCTTGAATCTTATGAAAAGTAGTTTTTCATCTCCATATTTTCTTCTTAGATCTTCTTGTAAAAGTAATTCCGAAAGGGTATCATATAGAGTTTCCTGCAAGGCAAAAATCTAAAGTGAGAGCATCTTCATTGATCATGTAATCATCATTAGCAACATTAGTATTTGTAAAACATATGTCACCACGAGGAATAGAATATCTAGAAAGATTAGGAAGAGTGAACTTCACTATTTCTTCATCAAAACGAAAGTTCATTAGTCTCTCGAACATCAATGAGAGCACCTACAATTGTAAGGAATTGTCGTCCAACGATCATAAGAATTTTAGTATTTTGCATCAATACCAACAACCACAAAGTCTATCAGAATCTCATGCTTGTCAATCTTGACAACAATATTTTGAAGAATAATAGCAAGAATTATCAGCTACAATTAAGGTGAACTTCATTGGTGATAATTCTCCAAGTTCCAAGTCTTTGCACAACTTAAGTGAAAACACACTGACACTAGCTCTGAGATCAACTAGACAAGAGTGCTTCTTTCCACCAAAGGTCAATGAGATGCAAAAGCTTATTGAATCTTCCTTCATTGGGGCATTTTAGTACTGAGCATGGCGCTACACTCCTTAGTGACATCAATAGAACCTTCATAGTCGTGGAGCTGTTGAGAGAAATTCCTTAATGAATTAAGGAAAAGGAAGATGAGGTCTATATAATTTAGAAGGTTTAGGAGGTGTAGGAAAAATACCTCTTCAAGAGTAGCTTTCTCCTCAGCAGATTTTGGCGTAGTTACCTTAGGGACTACTGGATCAACATGGTTTTCTTTCCGCTCCTCAAGATGATGGAACAAACTCCTCTTGGATTTGTTTTCGTTGTTGTTGAGAGTTTTTTCCTTGAGCTTTCTTGAATTGTTGTCTTAGTTGAACAACTTGAGTTTACACCATCTTATGATTTTCCCAAGTACCTCAGTAGTGTTTCCATCATGTTGATTTTTTCTTCCACACTCAAGATTGAATTCTTAATTGTTTTGACCATAAATTCGGATTGATAAATCCGTTTGTATTCCATTCTTCCTCCCACATTCCTCATTTTTAATTTAGTTTGTCACCATGGTATTCATTTATGTTGGTTGTGCTTTTGAGTTTTGGTTCATGGCTGAGTAGTCACCATTCTAAGGTTTGAGGTGAAAACCCTAAATTATGCTAGGATTGTCTTGATCTTTTTTTTGTTTACAAAATTATAGAGAATGAAATGCATGTTTAGTAGCATATAAGAGATCTCGAATTTGTTGGAATTTTTATTCATGTTTGTATGAATGTCAGATGCTAGATTTTTTAATCTAGATTGTTCCCACAACACAATGTATATTTTGAAGAATGAATGAGTATTTTGATGGTCTGATCGTCTTAGATGAGACCTGTAAGTAAATAAAAGTTAATTATGCAATGTTTTGATGCCTATACTGCTTGTATGATGATATCTAGTACCTAGAGGATGGCTAAGCACATTTTTCATGTGAATGTCCTACTTTGGCTATGTGGAATTGTGCCAAGCAAGTAGCCACCAAACATCATGTTATGCTTGCATAGTTCAATATAGTCATAAGTTGTAGTGAAGCTTATCAACTAATGAGTAAATATCAAACATCATGTTTTACTCATTAGCTGAAGCAAACCAAATGCCTTGAAAAAGCATATTTATATCTTGATATATTAGTATTTGTAATTTAAACTCTCCAATTTAATCAAATACAACATGATCACGCTTGTACCTAGTATGGTTTGGAGCAATATCCCCAATTTTTAGTGTTTTCCCATTGATATTTGTAAGAGCCTTAGTCTTTTTGACCGAGTTTGCCTTAGCCGAGATTTGGCTTTAGCTGAGATTTGACCTTAGCCGCCCCCGCGGGCTTGTGTGCCGCCCCAGCGGGTTCCCGCTCCCGTAACCCAGGGAAACCGCCCCGCGGTTTCTTGCGGCTGCAGCCGGTTTTGTTAACCGGCTGACCATGCTTTACCCTTTCCTTCTTAACCTTGCCTTAGCTTCGTGACCAAGGATTCTTCACTTCATTTTCCGAGCTACCTTACGTCCTTCTTGCTTCTCCTTCTCCCTCCTTGATCTTGTTCTTGATTTCCTTTGGGTTTGAAGAGATTTGATGTGGCTTTGATGATGTTGATGCTAGTGGATGTGGTTGTTGAGCTTGAGAGCCAGTGATAGTGTGTTGTTGATCATTTCCTTGCTGCATAGGACCACAAGTGTGGTAAGTTCCTTGCTTCTTCATCCTTCTCTTCTTCCTTTCTTTGATTCCATCTTCCTTAGCTTAGGATTAGATGAATTGAAGGTGTATTGATGTTGGAATGTGTATGTATATGTATATGTGTGACTTTGGAATGAAGAAGACGTGAGTTCATCACGTGAAGAGCCGAAGAGGAACCGCGAGATCACCTTCTGCACTGTCGCCGCCCCCGCGGTCCAGTACAGCCGACCCTGCGGGTACCTTGTTGCCGCTCCCGCGCCTGGAAGCCGCCGCCCCTGCGGGAGCCGTGTCACAGCCCTGCACCCGTGCTTGCGTTTGCCTGCGGCCGTTGTCACCACGCCTGCGGCTGAGCATTGCCGCGCCTGCGGGTTGCCTGTTCCGCCTCTACGTCTTTCCGTCACGCAGGTGCGTCTTGTGTCTACCTCGTCCACCTAGACTTGGGTAGATCCTTTCCTTTCCTAGTATGAGTGGTTTGTGGCATGCTAGGTACGTATATGAGGATAGAATGAGGTTGATCATGTTATCGTTTATGCCGGTTATGGTTTGAGGTTTATGAGTTAGGATACGATCCTTATGGATCCCTTGGGTCTAGGTGTGACCCTGTGATGGATATGAGTTTGATATATGTTGTTATGCCTTGTTTAGGCAGTGTTGATCTCCAGAGTTGGAGCGTTTGGGTTTGAGACTTCCGAGGTTGAGGTAAGTCCATAGGACTTACTTAGCTGCCATCCTATATTGGATGTGTGCATGAGTGGTGTTTGATATGTGATTGATAGCATGTGAGGATTGATTATTACCGACTATGGTTTAGTGACTGCCCATTGTAGGGCGTGACAGCCTTGCCAACTCATCCCTATGGGAGACTGGGAGGTTCTCTGCGGAACATCCAAATCTGGTACACGGAACGGGCACTGTCTCCATTCCCTCAGGGTACACGGAGGAGTCGTCCCGGTTGACCACTCCAGCTGAATTACCACCGAGAGGCGAGGGTTATATTCCTCGTGTCACATATATTCATATGGATATTTATATATACGATTTGAGTGTTGGACTATATTTATAAAGATGATAAACTGGGTAAATGTGTGATATCATGATGAGGTGTTTAGTATTTCTGACGTGTGCTTGTGCTTATGCTCATCTCATATATGTGTATGGTTAGCTAACGGTTTTATACCGTGTTGTAGATCCTTGCAGGTTAGGAGAACTGCAGAGTGATCCAGAGTGGGTGATCTGTTGAGGGCTCCGTACACTGGGTCGTTCTCGTGGGATATGGGATCTTTTGACCATGTATATATTTATGTTTTGTTTGTACTCAGCAGCACATTTGTATAAACCTTTTGATACTTTTATATTAGTTTGATGTTTTGTATTTAATCTATCGGTGCCTTGTTGTAAGATTCAGTGAACTTGTTGTCAGGCTAGGGTCAGGATCCATTGTGAGATCCTAGCCCAGTAGCACCTCGAGTCCTACGGATTCGGGGTGTTACAAAGTTGGTATCAGTGCCCAGGTTAACAACAATGGCACTTGTAATCTGCGATAAAGGTCAAATAGATAAATAAACAGAACCCGAAAGGGGTCTGACTTTTCAAAAGGTTTTGGTTTTGAAATGAGTACAAATGTTTTGGGATATCGTGTACGTGAGGCATCACCCCTCTGAAGATCGACAGTATAGATATATATATATATAGATATTCTGTTGTGATTGATTTGATATATATCTATACATATGACATATATATAGCCTTCTGAGTTAGGTTTACGTCCTCTAGATGGTTCAGACTAGAGCCTACCTGCAGCTGGACGAGGTAGAGGTAGACCCCTCTAGGTAGAGGACGGGGTAGGACTCCCGCTGTTGATCCACGTGCAGCGGAGAGGTTCATGAGGACGTTGCTGAGAGTGTTGTTCCTGAGACTGGGAACGGTATAGTTGGGATACAGGGTCCACAACAAGTCCAGTCAGATGACTCGGATTATGTCTCCATGGGAGGACCAGAGTTCCGCGAGTATATCCGGCGAGTGGAGGAGGCTGCTAGAGCGGGTAGACTATCCCAGATCTGCCAGCACATGAGGGATCATCTGAGAGATCCCACGGGGTTACTCAGGTGCCAGCTGCACCGGCACCTGTTGTTGAGATTGCTCGAGCTACAGAGGAGCATAGAGGGCCGAGACCAGACACTTGGTTGAAGGCATTCCACCAGATGGGTGTACCCCCTTTCTCTGGGAAGGTGGGGTTGGGTGGAGCTTTGGATTGGACATGTGGACTCAGCTCTGGAGTCTATTAGGTGTCCTGCTGACAAACAGATCGAGTTGGTGCAGACTCTGTTCAGAGATTTGGCACAACACTGGTGGAGGTCTGTACGAGTACAGGTTACCAGTTATGAGCAGATGAGGACCATGATCAGAAGCGTTTCTGCCCTGCCTCTGAGGAGGGAGAAACTGCGAGACTTTGTAGAGGCTGGGTTCGAGGATGTACCAGTTTCTGAGGCTATTAGGATATTCAGGAGGAGCTGGCATTGTTGGGACCAGCTGCACCTTCTACAGATCAGCATGTTTATCTTTTTTTCCCACGACTGAGGGATACTACCCGTACTATATGGCGGGTTTCCACTGTGAGTCTCTGATGGATATCAAGACAAGCTTCCGATTATGAGAGGGAGCGGCTAGTCAGAGGAGATCTTCTCAGACCGGAGGGTCTGAGAAGAGACAACGTATTGGCAAACCAGTGGTGCTGGTGGGGCTGCTAGTGCAGGGCGAGGTCAGAGTTGCCAGAGTCATCCCTTCTCTACCCAGTTACAGATAAGGACGACAGTGCCACAACTATGGTAAGTATGGACATATGCGACCAGAGTGTCCGAGGCAGACAGTGCTACACTTGTGGCAGATCAGGTCATAGAGCTGTATTCTGCCGACAGGGCGGAGCATCATCACAATAGGGTTCTTCTCCTGCCAGTATAGCTGGGTTGGACAGAGACCACTTCAACAGCAGCAGACACAGGGACAGCAGAGAGTCCCAGATCTTCCTACTACTCAGGGATCTGCTCTGGGCCGAGTAGAGGCAGAGGTCGTGGTGGGAGCACAACTGACACCCGAGGGCCACAGGGTCGAGTTTTTGAGCTGAGGAGTGCAGAGGAGCCAGCTGCACGACTGCTACAGGTACCATTCTGATATGTGAGCTATGTCTTCATTTGTATCCGATGTATATGTTGAGTATGAGTTTAGAGTTATGACAGGAGGATACCCTCTAGTATAGGGTTACCTGATGGTAGTAGGGTCAGAGGTACCCATGAGATACGTGATTTGTTCCATTTCTGTAGGGACTCGTGTGCTAGATGTTGACTTCTTTGTCATGCCTTTAGTGCATGAAGAAGTCATTCTAGGTATGGATTGGATGGATAAGCATCAGGCAATTTTAGATGTAGGTAGGAGGATTGTTACCCTCTCTACCGAGTTAGGACAAATAGAGGTTTTCGAGGTTGGGACCTTGGAAAATCTAGCATGGTTATCAGTGCGATACGAGAAGCCAAACTGATTGCACAGGGTTGTGAGGCCTTCTGGTGTTTATGCTTGAAGGAAGGGAGAGTCCAGCATTAGAGGATACCCCAGTGGTCTGTGAGTTGCAGATGTATTTGCTGAGCCGTCCAGTTTGCCGCCTCAGAGGAGTGTGTACTTCGGTATTGAGTTAGAGCCTAGTACGAGACCTATCTCGAAGGCCCCATACCGGATGGCGCCTGTTGAGATGTTGGAGCTGAAGAAGCAACTCGAGGAGTTGGCTTAGAAGGGCTTCATTCGCCCTAGCATGTCTCCATGGGAGCACCTGTCCTCTTCGTACGGAAGAAGGACGGATCGTTGAGATTGTGTATAGATTACAGAGAGCTGAACGAGGTGACCATCAAGAACAAGTATCCATTGCCGCGCATTGATGACTTGTTAGATCAACTTCAGGGAACGACAGTATTTTCCAAGATTGACCTGCGCTCAGGATATCACCAGCTGAGGGTGAGAGAGCAGGATATCCACAAGGACAGCATTCCGGACTAGATATGGACACTACGAGTTTGTAGTGATGCCATTTGGGCTTACCAATGCCCAACCGTCTTTATGGAGTTGATGAACAATATCTTCATCGACTTCTTGGATCAGTTTGTGGTGGTATTCATAGATGATATTCTGGTATACTCTCGTAGCAGAGAGGAGCATGCAGGACAACTGATGACTGTGTTGCAGGTTTTACGAGATAGAGAACTTTATACTAAGTTCTTAAGTGCGAGTTCTGGGTGCCAAGGTAGCATTCCTGGTCATGTGGTATCAGCTGAAGGAATCAAGGTGGATCCGGCCCAAAGAGCAGCCTTGGACTACACCGACGAACGTCAAGGAAGTACGTAGCTTCTTTGGCCTAGCCGGTTATTAAAGACGTTTTGTGGAGGGATTTTCTGTGATTGCTCGTCCACTGATGAGTCTACTGAGGAAGACTACCAGATTTGTTTGGTCTGATCAATGTATGTAGAGTTTTGAGGAGCTGAAGAGACGTCTGACTTCTGCTCCTATTTTGGCACAACCAGAGGGTATAGAGGTTTTTGTAGTTTACAGTGATGCATCCAAGCTAGGCTTGGATGTGTATTGATGCAGCGGGGCAGAGTGATTGCTTATGCGTCTCGACAACTGAAGACGTATGAGGAGAACTACCCGACTCATGATCTGGAGTTGGCAGCGGTAGTTCATGCACTGAAGATTTGGAGACATTACCTCTATGGTGTTACATGTCAGATCTTAACAGACCATAAGAGTCTGAAGTACATTTTCACGCAGCGGGAATTGAATAACCGCCAGCGTATGTGCTTGAGCTGATCAAGGATTTTGATTTGGAGATTCTGTATCATCCGGGGAAGGCGAACGTTGTCGCCGACGCCCTGAGCAGGAAGACGCCTGAGAGCAGGCGCTTGCGAGGCTGACCGTTCAGCTGCAGTTACAGAGGATTTGATTTGGTTAGAGTTGGACATCTAGTTTCTTGATGAGATGCCCGGCTGAGTACTTTAGAGGTTCTACCTGATCTGTTGAGTGAGATCCAACAAAGCAAGAGACCTGCCCGACTTGATGACGATTAGAGAGAGGATGTCTCGGAATGAGGCACCACGGTTTCTTTATGGGACCAGATGGAGTAATGAGACGCGCGGTCGCGTCTGTATACCCTGTTACGGAGATACGCCAGAGGATTTACAGGAGGCTCACTTACACCTTACTCCGTACATCCAGGTACGAGTAAGATGTATTTGGATTTGAGACGTTCGTATTGGTGCGGAGGGCTGAAGCCTGATGTGGCCATATTTGTGGCACAGTGTGCGACCTGCCAGCAGGTCAAGATAGAGCATTGCAGACCTGAAGGTGAGCTCCATCCACTTCCTGTTCCATAGAGGAAGTGGGAGGACGTCACCATGGACTTTGTGACTGGGCTGAGACTGAGCCGGAGTTTTGATGCTATCTGGGTTATAGTAGACAGATTGACGAAGACGGCACGTTTCATTCCTATTTGGGAGACGTGGCTGGTGAGCAGATTACCTGAGCAGTACACTAGGCAGATAGTGAGACTCCATGGTGTACGAGGACGATCGTCTTAGACAGAGATGGACGATTTACCTCGAGGTTCTGGCAGCAGATTCAGATTGCCCTGGGAACGAGTTTACACTTTACTACTGCGTTTCATCCTCAGACAGATGGTCAGTAAGAGAGGACCATTCAGACCCTGAGGATATGCTGCGAGCTTGTGTGTTGGACTGGGGACAAGAGTGGACGGATCACCTCCCACTAGTTGAGTTCTCGTACAACAAACAGCTGGCATGCATCTATTGGGATGGCCCATATGAGGCATTATATGGGCAGAGATGTCGTACACCGTTATGTTGGGATGAGCCTAGTACATCTAGTGGTTTGACACCTGATCAGATTCAGGATGATGTGGCTCGAGTAGCACTGATTAGAGAGGATGTTGACTGCTCAGAGCCGTCAGAAGTCCTATGCAGATAGGAGGCGTAGACCTCTAGAGTTCAGAGTTAGAGCCCATGTGTGGTTGAGAGTGTCCACACGACGTGTTAGGCGTTTTGGCATTAAGGGGAAGTTGAGCCCCCGATATGTCGGACCGTTCGAGATTCTGGATCGAGTTGGGAGCGCAGCATACAGATTAGCTTTGCCTCCGAGGTTAGAGGTGTTCACCCTGTATTTCACGTGTCTTAGCTGAGGGAGTATATACTAGATCCGAGACATATTGTGAGTTATGATGATTTGGTGGTTGAGCCGGACAACACTTTTGTTGAGCACCCAATTGCAGTTCTAGAACGAGGTATGAGACACTTGCGTTCGAAGGACATTCCTATGCTGAGGATACAGTGGTCGAGACATGGACCTGATGAGGCTACATGGGAGACTGAGGATAGTATCCAGGGAACTATCCAAGTTTTATGCCGAGATAGATGTACCAGTAGGATCGACGAGTAGATCTTAGTCTATCTTGGTGAGTTTATGCTTATGTGCTTATATGCCATGATGTGTTTATTTTCGTACTAGCTTGTGATGTGATGTGTGATCTTATTAGATCTTGTTATGCTAGTGCGATTGTTTATAGCTGGAGATGGTTCTTTCCTCCATGCTATTGTGATGTGATTTTAGCTGGAGATGGTTCTTTCCTCCATGCTATTTGTGGACATAGTAGTGCTGGAGATGTTTTTCCTCCATGCCTGGTTATGTGGATACGTTGGCTAGAGATGTTTTTCCTCTATGCCCTTGAGAGATGATGATGTTTTGGCTAGAGATGTTTTTCCTCTATGCCTTGGATAGTATAGTGATCTTATGGCTGGAGATGATGAGTTCCTCCATGCCCGTGCTTGAGGTTATAGAGTGATATAGGTTGATACCATATGAGCGGAGATGTGATGCCTCCGGTAGAGAGAGTTGTACCTCGGCATATGGGTCCGAGGGTTTGGGATTGTACAAGTTTCGGGACGAAACTTGTTTTTAGGGGGAGAGATGTAAGAGCCTTAGTCTTTTGACCGAGTTTGCCTTAGCCGAGATTTGGCTTTAGCCCCGCCCCTGGGCTTGTGTGCCGCCCAGCGGGTTCCCGCTCCCGCGGCCGGGGAACCGCCCCGCGGTTTCTTGACAGCCGGTTTTGTTGACCGGTTGACCGTGCTTTACCTTTCTTTCTTAACCTTCCTTGCTTCGTGACCAAGGGTTCTTCACTTCTTTCCCAGCTACCTTACGTCCTTCTTGCTTCTCCTTCTCCCTCCTTGATCTTGTTCTTGATTTTCTTTTGGTTTGGAAGAGATTTGATGTGGCTTTGATGATGTTGATGCTAGTGATGTGGTTGCTGAGCTTGAGAAAGTGATAGTGTGTTGTTGATCATTTCCTTGCTGCATAGGACCACAAGTGTGGTAAGCTCCTTGCTTCTTCTCCTTCTCTTCTTCCTTTCTTTGATTCCATCTTCCTTAGCTTAGGATTAGATGAATTGAAGGTGTATTGATGTTGGAATGTGTATGTATATGTATGTGTGACTTTGGAATGAAGAAGACGTGAGTTGATCACGTGAAGAGCCGAAGAGGAACCGGGATCACCTTCTGCACTGTCGCCGCCCCCGCGGTCCAGCAAAGCCGCCCCTGCGGGTACCTTGTCGCCGCACCGGCCTGAAAGCCGCCGCCCTGCGGGAGCCGTGTCACAGCGCGCCTGCGCTGCCTGCGCTTGCCTGCGGCCGCTGTCACCGCGCCTGCGGCCGAGCATTGCCGCGCCTGCGGGTTGCTGTTCCGCCCTGCGTCTTTCCGTCACGCAGGTGCGTCTTGTCCCGGTCTACCTAGAGTTGGGTAGATCCTTTCCTTTCCTAGTATGAGCGGTTTAGTGCATGCTAGGTACGTATATGAGGATAGAATGAGGTTGATCATGTTATCGTTTATGCCGGTTATGGCTTTGAGGTTTATGAGTTAGGATACGATCCTTATGGATCCCTTGGGTCTAGGTGTGACCCCTGTGATGGATATGAGTTTGATATATGTTGTTATGCCTTGTTAGGCAGTGTTGATCTCCAGAGTTGGAGCCGTTTGGGTTTGAGACTTCCGAGGTTGAGGTAAGTCCATAGGACTTACTTAGCTGCCATCCCTATATTGGATGTGTGCATGAGTGGTGTTTGATATGTGATTGATAGCATGTGAGGATTGATTATTACCGACCTATGGTTTAGTGACTGCCCATTGTAGGGCCGTGACAGCCTTGCCCACTCATCCCTATGGGAGACTGGGAGGTTCTCTGCGCGAACATCCAGATCTGGTACACGGAACGGGCACTGTCTCCATTCCCTCAGGGTACACGGAGGAGTCGTCCCGGTTGACCACTCCAGCTGGCATTACCACCGAGAGGCGAGGGTTATATTCCTCGTGTCACATATATTCATATGGATATTTATATATACGATTTGAGTGTTGGACTATATTTATAAAGATGATAAACTGGGTAAATGTGTGATATCATGATGAGGTGTTTAGTATTTCTGACGTGTGCTTGTGCTTATGCTCATTCATATATGTGTATGGTTAGCTAACGGTTTTATACCGTGTTGTAGATCCCTTGCAGGTTAGGAGAACTGCAGAGTGATCCAGAGTGGGTGATCTGCTGAGGGCTCCGTACATTGGGTCGTTCTCGTGGGATATGGGATCTTTTGACCATGTATATATATTTATGTTTTGTTTGTACTCAGCAGCACGTTGTATAAACCTTTTGATACTTTTATATCAGTTTGATGTTTTGTATTTAATCTATCGGTGCCTTGTTGTAAGATTCAGTGAACTTGTTGTCAGGCTAGGGTCAGGATCCATTGTGAGATCCTAGCCCAGTAGCACCTCGAGTCCTACGGATTTGGGGTGTTACAAAGTTGGTATCAGAGCCCAGGTTGACACAATGGCACTAGTAATCTGCGATAAAGGTCGAATAGATAAATAAACAAAACCCGAAAGGGGTCTGACTTTTCAAAAGGTTTTGGTTTTGAAATGAGTACAAATGTTTTGGGATATCGTGTACGTGAGCCATCCCCCCCTCTGAAGATCTCGACAGTATAGATATATATAGATATTCTGTTGTGATTGATTTGATTTATATCTATACATACGTATATATATACCTTCTGAGTTAGGTTTGCGTCCTCTAGATGGTTCAGACTAGAGCCTTACTTGCAGCTGGACGGGGTAGGGGTAGACCTCCTCTAGGTAGAGGACGGGGTAGGATTCCTGCTGTTGATCCACGTGCAGAGGAGGTTCATGCTGATGTTGCTGAGAGTGTGTCGTCCCTGAGACGGGGAAGGCATAACTGGGAGATAGGGTCCACAGCGAGTCCAGCAGATGACTCGGATCGTGTCTCCATGGAGGGACCAGCCTTCCGCGAGTATATCGAGTTGAGGAGGCTGCCAGGGCAGGTAGATGTGCCCCTATCTCGCACAGGAGGGATCATCTGAGAGATCCCATGGGGTTACACAGGTGCCAGCTGCACCGGCACCTGTTGCTGAGATTGCTCGAGCTACAGAGGAGCATAGAGGGCCTAGACCAGACACTTGGTTGAAGGCATTTCACCAGATGTGTGTACCCCCTTTCTCTGGGAAGGTGGGGTTGGTGTGGATCTTTGGATTGGACATGTGGACTCAGCTCTGGAGTCTATTAGGTGTCCTGCTGACAAACAGATCGAGTTGGTGCAGACTCTGTTCAGAGATTTGGCACAACACTGGTGGAGGTCTGTACGGGTACAGGTTACCCGTTATGAGCAGATGAGGACCATGATCAGAACGCGTTTCTGCCCTGCCTTGTTGAGGAGGGAGAAACTGCGAGACTTTGTAGAGGCTGGGTTCGAGGATGTACCAGTTTCTGAGGCCATTAGGATATTTCAGGAGGAGCTGGCATTGTTGGGACCAGCTGCACCTTCTACAGATCAGCATGTTTATCTTTTTTCCCAGCGACTGAGGGATACTACCCGTACTTATACGGCGGGTTTCCACTGTGAGTCTCTGATGGACTATCAAGACAAAGCTTCCGATTATGAGAGGGAGCGGGCTAGTCAGAGGAGATCTTCTCAGACCGGAGGGTCCGAGAAGAGACAACGTATTGGGCAAACCAGTGGTGCTGGTGGGGCTGCTAGTGCAGGGCGAGGTTAGAGTTGCCAGAGTCATCCTTCTCTACACCAGTTACAGATAAGGGACGACAGTGCCACAACTATGGTAAGTATGGACATATGCGACCAGAGTGTCCGAGGCAGACAGTGCTACACTTGTGGCAGATCAGGTCATAGAGCTGTATTCTGCCGACAGGGCGGAGCATCATCACAATAGGGTTCTTCTCCTGCCAGTATAGCTGGGTTGGACAGAGACCACTTCAACAGCAGCAGACACAGGGACAGCAGAGAGTCCCAAATCTTCCTACTACTCAAGGATCTGCTCCTGGGCCGAGTAGAGGCAGAGGTCGTGGTGGGAGCACCACTGACACCCGAGGGCCACAGGGTCGAGTTTTTGAGCTGAGGAGTGCAGAGGAGCCAGCTGCACCGACTGCTACAGGTACCATTCTGATATGTGAGCTATGTCTTCATTTGTATCCGATGTATATGTTGAGTATTTGAGTTTAGTTATGACAGGAGGATACCCTCTAGTATAGGGTTACCTGATGGTAGTAGGGTCAAAGGTACCCATGAGATCCGTGATTTGTTCCATTTCTGTAGGGACTCGTGTGCTAGATGTTGACTTCTTTGTCATGCCTTTAGTGCATGAAGAAGTCATTCTAGGTATGGATTGGATGGATAAGCATCAGGCAATTTTAGATGTAGGTAGGAGGATTGTTACCCTCTCTACCGAGTTAGGACAAATAGAGGTTTTCCGAGGTTGGGACCTTGGAAAATCTAGCATGGTTATCAGTGCGATACGAGCAGCCAAACTGATTGCACAGGGTTGTGAGGCCTTCTGGTGTTATGCTTGAAGGAAGGGGAGAGTCCAGCATTAAAGGATACCCCAGTGGTCTGTGAGTTTGCAGATGTATTTGTTGAGCCGTCCAGTTTGCCGCCTCAGAGGAGTGTGTACTTCGGTATTGAGTTAGAGCCTAGTACGAGACCTATCTCGAAGGCCCCATACCGGATGGCGCCTGTTGAGATGTTGGAGCTGAAGAAGCAACTCGAGGAGTTGGCTTAGAAGGGCTTCATTCGCCCTAGCATGTCTCCATGGGGAGCACCTGTCCTCTTCGTACGGAAGAAGGACGGATCGTTGAGATTGTGTATAGATTACAGAGAGCTGAACGAGGTGACCACCAAGAACAAGTATCCATTGCCGCGCATTGATGACTTGTTAGATCAACTTCAGGGAACGACAGTATTTTCCAAGATTGACCTGCGCTCAGGATATCACCAGCTGAGGGTGAGAGAGCAGGATATCCACAAGGACAGCATTCCGGACTAGATATGGACACTACGAGTTTGTAGTGATGCCATTTGGGCTTACCAATGCCCAACCGTCTTTATGGAGTTGATGAACAATATCTTCATCGACTTCTTGGATCAGTTTGTGGTGGTATTCATAGATGATATTCTGGTATACTCTCGTAGCAGAGAGGAGCATGCAGGACAACTGATGACTGTGTTGCAGGTTTTACGAGATAGAGAACTTTATACTAAGTTCTTTAAGTGCGAGTTCTGGGTGCCAAAGGTAGCATTCCTGGGTCATGTGGTATCAGCTGAAGGAATCAAGGTGGATCCGGCCAAGATTGAGGCAGTAGCAGCTTGGACTACACCGACGAACGTCAAGGAAGTACGTAGCTTCTTTGGCCTAGCCGGTTATTAAAGACGTTTTGTGGAGGGATTTTCTGTGATTGCTCGTCCACTGATGAGTCTACTGAGGAAGACTACCAGATTTGTTTGGTCTGATCAATGTATGTAGAGTTTTGAGGAGCTGAAGAGACGTCTGACTTCTGCTCCTATTTTGGCACAACCAGAGGGTATAGAGGTTTTTGTAGTTTACAGTGATGCATCCAAGCTAGGCTTGGGATGTGTATTGATGCAGCGGGGCAGAGTGATTGCTTATGCGTCTCGACAACTAAAGACGTATGAGGAGAACTACCCGACTCATGATCTGGAGTTGGCAGCGGTAGTTCATGCACTGAAGATTTGGAGACATTACCTCTATGGTGTTACATGTCAGATCTTAACAGACCATAAGAGTCTGAAGTACATTTTCACGCAGCGGGAATTGAATAACCGCCAGCGTATGTGGCTTGAGCTGATCAAGGATTTTGATTTGGAGATTCTGTATCATCCGGGGAAGGCGAACGTTGTCGCCGACACCCTGAGCAGGAAGACGCCTTGAGAGCAGGCGCTTGCGAGGCTGACCGTTCAGCTGCAGTTACAGAGGGATTTGATTTGGTTAGAGTTGGACATCTAGTTTCTTGATGAGATGCCCGGCTGAGTACTTTAGAGGTTCTACCTGATCTGTTGAGTGAGATCCAACAAAACCAAGAGACCTGCCCGACCTTGATGACGATTAAAGAGAGGATGTCTCGGAATGAGGCACCACGGTTTCTTATGGGACCAGATGGAGTAATGAGACGCTGCGGTCACGTCTGTATACCCGTTGTTACGGAGTTACGCCAGAGGATTTTACAGGAGGCTCACTGTACACCTTACTCCGTACATCCAGGTACGAGTAAGATGTATTTGGATTTGAGACGTTCGTATTGGTGGGGAGGGCTGAAGCCTGATGTGGCCATATTTGTGGCACAGTGTGCGACCTGCCAGCAGGTCAAGATAGAGCATTGCAGACCTGAAGGTGAGCTCCATCCACTTCCTGTTCCATAGAGGAAGTGGGAGGACGTCACCATGGACTTTGTGACTGGGCTGAGACTGAGCCGGAGTTTTGATGCTATCTGGGTTATAGTAGACAGATTGACGAAGACGGCACGTTTTCATTCCTATTTGGGAGACGTGGCTGGTGAGCAGATTACCTGAGCAGTACACTAGGCAGATAGTGAGACTCCATGGTGTACCGAGGACGATCGTCTTAGACAAAGATGGACGATTTACCTCGAGGTTCTGGCAGCAGATTCAGATTGCCCTGGGAACGAGTTTACACTTTACTACTGCGTTTCATCCTCAGACAGATGGTCAGTAAGAGAGGACCATTCAGACCCTGGAGGATATGCTGCGAGCTTGTGTGTTGGACTGGGGACAAGAAGTGGACGGATCACCTCCCACTAGTTGAGTTCTCGTACAACAACAGCTGGCATGCATCTATTGGGATGGCCCCATATGAGGCATTATATGGGCAGAGATGTCGTACACCGTTATGTTGGGATGAGCCTAGTACATCTAGTGGTTTGACACCTGATCAGATTCAGGATGATGTGGCTCGAGTAGCACTGATTAGAGAGGATGTTGACTGCTCAGAGCCGTCAGAAGTCCTATGCAGATAGGAGGCGTAGACCTCTAGAGTTCAGAGTTAGAGCCCATGTGTGGTTGAGAGTGTCACCGACACGAGGTGTTAGGCGTTTTGGCATTAAGGGGAAGTTGAGCCCCCGATATGTCGGACCGTTCGAGATTCTGGATCGAGTTGGGAGCGCAGCATACAGATTAGCTTTTGCCTCCGAGGTTAGAGGGTGTTCACCCTGTATTTCACGTGTCTTAGCTGAGGGAGTATATACCAGATCCGAGACATATTGTGAGTTATGATGATTTGGTGGTTGAGCCGGACAACACTTTTGTTGAGCACCCAATTGCAGTTCTAGAACGAGGTATGAGACACTTGCGTTCGAAGGACATTCCTATGCTGAGGATACAGTGGTCGAGACATGGACCTGATGAGGCTACATGGGAGACTGAGGATAGTATCCAGGGGAACTATCCAAAGTTTTATGCCGAGATAGATGTACCAGTAGGATCGACGAGTAGATCTTAGTGCTATCTTGGTGAGTGTTATGCTTATGTGCTTATATGCCATGCTGTGTTTATTTTCGTACTAGTTGTGATGTGATGTGTGATCTTATTAGATCTTGTTATGCTAGTGCGATTGTTTATAGCTGGAGATGGTTCTTTCCTCAATGCTATTGTGATGTGATAGGTTTAGCTGGAGATGGTTCTTTCCTCCATGCTACTTTCGTGGACATAGTAGTGCTGGAGATGTTTTTCCTCCATGGCCGTGGTTATGTGGATACGTTGGCTAGAGATGTTTTTCCTCTATGCCCTTGAGAGATGATGATGTTTTGCCTAGATATGTTTTTCCTCTATGCCTTGGATAGTATAGTGATCTTATGGCTGGAGATGATGAGTTCCTCCATGCCCGTCCTTGAGGTTAGAGAGTGATATAGGTTGATACCATATGAGCGGAGATGTGATGCCTCCGGTAGAGAGAGTTGTACCTCGGCATATGGGTCCGAGGGATATTGGGATTGTACAAGTTTCGGGACGAAACTTGTTTTTAGGGGGGAGAGATGTAAGAGCCTTAGTCTTTTTGACCGAGTTTGCCTTAGCCGAGATTTGGCTTTAGCTGAGATTTGACGTTAGCCGCCCCCGTGGGCTTATGTGCCGTCCCAGCGGGTTCCCGCTCCCGCGGCCCGGGGAACCGCCCCGCGGTTTCTTGCGGCTACAGCCGGTTTTGTTGACCGGCTGACCGTGCTTTACCCTTTCTTTCTTAACCTTGCCTTCGCTTCGTGACCAAGGGTTCTTCACTTCTTTCCCAGCTACCTTACGTCCTTCTTGCTTCTCCTTCTCCCTCCTTGATCTTGTTATTGATTTTCTTTGGGTTTGGAAGAAATTTGATGTGGCTTTGATGATGTTGATGCTAGTGGATGTGGTTGCTGAGCTTGAGAAAGTGATAGTGTGTTGTTGATCATTTCCTTGTTGCATAGGACCACCAGTGTGGTAAGCTCCTTGCTTCTTCATCCTTCTCTTCTTCCTTTCTTTGATTCCATCTTCCTTAGCTTATGAATTAGATGAATTGAAGGTGTATTGATGTTGGAATGTGTATGTATATGTGTATGTGTGACTTTGGAATGAAGAAGATGTGAGTTGATCACGTGAAGAGCCGAAGAGGAACAGCGGGATCACCTTCTGCACTGTCGCCGCCCCCACGGTCTAGCAAAGCCGCCCCTGCGGGTACCTTGTCGCCGCACCGTGCCTGAAAGCCGCCGCCCCTGCGGGAGCCTTGTCACAGCGCCTGCGCCCGTGCCTGCGCTTTCCTGCGGCCGCTGTCACCGCGCCTGCGGCCGAGCATTGCCGCGCCTGCGGGTTGCCTGTTCCGCCTCTGCGTCTTTCCGTCACGCAGGTGCGTCTTGTCCCGGATCTACCTAGAGTTGGGTAGATCCTTTCGTTTCCTAGTATGAGCGGTTTAGTGGCATGCTAGATACGTATATGAGGATAGAATGAGGTTGATCATGTTATCGTTTATTCCGGTTATGGCTTCGAGGTTTATGAGTTAGGATACGATCCTTATGGATCCCTTGGGTCTAGGTGTGACCCCTGTGATGGATATGAGTTTGATATATGTTGTTATGCCATGTTTAGGCAGTGTTGATCTCCAAAGTTAGAGCCGTTTGGGTTTGAGACTTCCGAGGTTGAGGTAAGTCCATAAGACTTACTTAGCTGCCATCTCTATATTGGATGTGTGCATGAGTGGTGTTTGATATGTGATTGATAGCATGTGAGGATTGATTATTTCCGACCTGTGGTTTAGTGACTGCCCATTGTAGGGCCGTGACAGCCTTGCCCAGTCATCCCTATGGGAGACTGGGAGGTTCTCTGCGGAACATCCAGATCTGGTACACGGAACGGGCACTGTCTCCATTCCCTCAGGGTACACGGAGGAGTCGTCCCGGTTGACCACTCCAGCTGGCATTGCCACCGAGAGGCGAGGGATATATTCCTCGTGTCACATATATTCATATGGATATTTATATATACGATTTGAGTGTTGGACTATATTTATAAAGATGATAAACTGGGTAAATGTGTGATATCATGATGAGGTGTTTAGTATTTCTGACATGTGCTTGTGCTTATGCTCATCTCATATATGTGTATGGTTAGCTAACGGTTTTATACCGTGTTGTAGATTCCTTGCACGTTAGGAGAACTGCAGAGTGATCCAGAGTGGGTGATCTGCTGAGGGCTCCGTACACTGGGTCGTTCTCGTGGGATATGAGATCTTTTGACCATGTGTATATTTATGTTTTGTTTGTACTCAGCAGCACGTTGTATAAACCTTTTGATACTTTTATATCAGTTTGATGTTTTGTATTTAATCTATCGGTGCCTTGTTGTAAGATTCAGTTAACTTGTTGTCAGACTAGGGTCAGAATCCATTGTGAGATCTTAGCACAGTAGCACCTCGAGTCCTACGGATTCGGAATGTTACAATATTTAATAGTTGATACATGTTAATTGTTATCTTAAACCTCAAGCATCTTTATCACTTGATCAACCTTTTTCATTTCATTTTGCACACTCTTACTTTACTAGTTGGATTTGAGACAAAACTGAGATACACATAATCTCTTGGAATTTCAACCTTCGTGTGCAACATCATATACTTACATTGACACGGCTGTATACTTATGATTCCGTGTAATTTGTCTGTAATCTCACACCACTTCACTCTCCAAAGATATTTCTTCCTATGTTAATCCACATGATCCACGAACATGCGTGCTCTCAAAAGATATTCCTGAATCACGTTTAGTCATTAGTTAGATTACTTTGTCTAGTTTCGATTCTCTCTTTTCGATATTTTATTTGTTCATTAATTTTATCATGTATAATATTCTTGTTTATTATTTAATCGACTTGGATGTGATTAATACGATGTATTAGTCGCAAGTGTTGATCAACATAATTTTTCTACTTGTATATCGTGTTCAACCTTTGCTCCATCCTTGACGTTGTTTCTTCCTACTCCATCTCATTCGATCTTTTATTTAATAACTCCAGATTGAATATGATATTTAACTATTAGAATTAACCTTAATTTGTGTTGTATAATGAAAATATTTGCTTAGAATAGATGAGTACGAAGGACACTTAAATATTTTATTTGATGCGATAACAAAGATCCAAATGATCCCAATAATCCAAATATAGTTAAGGATACCCTTAATTCACATCCGGTAGTAAATAAACATTTATGGTTATTATTTGGACGGTCAAAAAATTTCAATTGTACAATTGTACAAGAGATGCGGAATTCGTTTACGCATCAGCATAGGACGCATGCGGATTCCGTATCCGCCCAACTTTCAGGCTGAGACGGATGCGGATTTCGCATGCGCCCGAGACCAGAAGTAATAGTGTGGAAAAAAAATCTTGTGCCGCATGCGCCTCACACGGATGCATTCGCAATCTGAATCTACCGTATCGTTGACTTTTTTAACCGTGCGATTAACATCACTCTAACTTTGGTGACTTTGATGTTAACACTTTTATCAGAAGTATTTGCAAACTATCAAACCCGTCATCACCGTCACAATTACTAACACTTTTATCAGAATTGAAAATTTAACGAAACAATTTAGTGATATATTGATAACACTAATATTAAATAATAATGCAAGAAATAAAATTGGTTAAGAAGGAAAATTGACTTTATTTGTAGGTGTCACATGCGGATATGAATTCACCTTCAAAGCCATCATCATTATGTTCTCCACTATGCCATCTTCCATTGATATCTCCCATTTTTTTCTAAGTCAAACTATTGGGGCATCGTTGTTTTTTTCACCTTTAAGGAATTTTTGATAGGACAATTTCTACGATCAGAACCGCAGAACCACCAGCTGTGTAAAAAATAGGATAAAATTGCACTTAATGACAATATGAAGAACAACCGTTAGACTCGACCACAATAATTTTTAAAAAGAAATTGGTATGCTTAACTTTGAGTAGTTGGCTTATGGAATATTATAAAATATATTTTAATTGGTTGGAAGTATGGCTGCAATTAACCATCTTGAGGCATTAAGTATCTAATTTATTCTTAAAAATGGAATATTTTAAAGTATATTTTAATTGGTTCTAAGTATCTAATTTATTCTTAAAAATGGAATAATTTACAGTTGGTTGTAAGGAGGTCGTTTATAGAACTTGTTGCACCGATATGATCCGGTGCAACAAGTTTTTTTTGAATATGGTTTCGGTTTTGTTGGACCTAATAATAATAATAATAATAAAATAAAGTATTTAGTATTGTTGTAAATTTGTGATGATGGCCCATTTATTAAAAAGTGCTTCCATGTTTCTTGAGGTCTTAAGTTTGAGGTCCCGGACCATCTTAGCATTTTTTTTTTCCATTATACTTTTATATTTTAAAACGTATGGCTCATTTGTGACTTTTTAATATTAATTGACCGGACCTTTAAAATGAATGAGTCTTCCCTGTCATCTACAAGCATGGTTTAGGTTGGACTTTCTCTGAGAAGTAGACAAATTAAACTACTTCATGTTTTTAAAAGAATAGAAAACTTATTCGTGAAAGAGAGAGATAGAAACTGCTAAATTAACTTTTATTATTAACTCAAAATTTCAAGGTTTGTGATTAAAATAATCTAAATAAACTCCTAGGAATTATTAAAATGTTTTCTATGTAAAGAATGGGTGATCTTAGTCATGTCCTTCAGCTTGACATACAATGCGGTAACATTCTACATTCTCATGAACAAGGTATTCCAACTTTCACCGATCACTTTGTTGTAGTCAACTTGGATGACATCCTATAGCCGCACAGGTGGAGGAGCACATGGAGCATCTATATACTCTACTTGGTGCTACAAGTGCACACACTATATGTAAAAAATGTTCATTCGCTTAACAAGAGTGTCGTCTATATGACACATATTCGGAAACAAACGGATACGCATAGACCCAGCCAAAATCAAAGAAATCATCGATTGAGAGCCGTCAACTAAGGTTACCGAGTTTTGCTTAAGCCATGGGCTAACCAACTATTATCTTCGATTCATCCATGGGTATTCATACATAACGACGCAACTCACTTACATGGTCAAGAAAGGGGTATTTGGGGTTTTTCGCAAGGAGAGCCATGGAGCATTCGACAAATTCAAGAAGGTGAACAATGCTTGCCCTAACCAACTACGAGAAGTCGTTCGAGACACGGATGCATTGGACTATGCCATTGGGGTACTTGTAATGTAAGAGGATCATTTGATAGCTTTTGAGAACCGAAAGCTCAACGACACCGAACGGCGTTATACCGTACAAGAGAAGGAGATAACGACAATTGTCCACTATCTTAGACACAACATTTGATGTGGAAGTTTTAAACATGATGGTTCCAAAATACGTACCCGCAAGGATAACGAGATCAGTTGTAGTATATCATGTATCGAATTCACGGGACCGCGTCTATTTGTATATCAATTATAGAAATTACGCTAAGTAAAGGGAGAAGAGAAAGGAATAGGAAAATCTGTTTTGAAGGTTTTAAACGATAAAAGAAAATAAAAAGGATAATATGAGAAATTATGATGGGAATTGATCTAATGAAACAAATATCACCACTATGATAGGTGAAATATAACCATGTATATGAATATAATCGAACACTAATGTGAATAACCAAGTTACTATCAAATATAGCCTTTGGCATAGAGGAAAAAAAGACCATGTTAACCAACTTTAGTGTGTTGTTTCAGCATTTGTATCAAATATAGAAAGACCCTTACAAAACTTAGAATTCTAGAAAAGACCAAGAAAAGCCTCGATTTTGGTGTATGAGCTAGAAAAGGTACAAACACCAATACTTCCATTGATAGTTAGAAACCTTGTTTGGCATTTGTACATAAACCGAATTTTTCCTCTGTGATGATTTTTTTTATACCTTTTTTCTTCATTTCTTCTTTCTCCAGCATGAATGCACCTTGGAACTTCGATCCTTAGTCGATATAGATGTCTTCTATGATATGTTTTACCTCAAACGGGATTGAAACTCGTACTCTAGCATTCTTTCATCGTTTTCGCTCATTAATGGCCTCCAACACTTGAAATACAAAATAAACCCAAATAGATACCACAATTTGCAATAGGAAGGAGTTTTGCTCTATATGAACACAATCATGCCAAATGAGATATAAAATGCATGAATATGATGTAACAAAAGATATATTGTTCAGATTCATCAAAATACCCCATACTTAAACCTTACTTGTACCCGAGAAAGATCATGACATACGGAAGAAAGATGAATCATAACTCTAGATCACTCAAAGGATAACGTGTTTCACTCAATCTTACATGATGTATTTAGACAAATATCAATGATCACTCTAGCTCAAAAATCATGCAAAGATCTTACCATATAGGCTTTGATACGGGAATTAGCCGTGTTGTTGCCCTAATCTTTAGACACCAAGACTTGATGGAATGAAGATAGAAAAGACGTGATGAATGATGAAGAAAACGAACATGTGATCCAGTGATAGTTGGATCAGTAGATGGATTGATCTAGTCGAACTCTAGAAGTAACCTAGAGCACACTAGGGAAACTAAGGCCCTAACACACAACCGGGAATGATTATAGAACCCTTCCGCTATAATCTCACACAGAGTTGAAGACGATTGTCCCCAAAGCACGAGAAGTTGTCTGGATTTGATTGAGAGCACCAACTTGTCAATTCAAGTGACACAGCTCAAAACACTCCAAGCTGGGGAACGAGAATCCACTCGCTCTATTTGAAAAAGATTTCACCTATTCGTTATCGATTCCACGAGAGAGTAAATACTAAAAGTACTCAAAGTGTTTGTTTTATTGATTGAAGTGAGTGAAAATGTCTGGCCTAGAATGCGTTATATAGGCAATTGGGCGTCTCCTAGTCTAGATAAATATAAGATCAAAATTATGGGTTGAGAATCTAATCGTGAAGTCAAACAAAAGAAGGGATAAGATCAAACTAAGAAAGGATAAGATCAAATTGTGGGCCGAAACTCTAATCTTAAAAAGCCCAAAACAATGCAACTAAAAGCTAGCCCATAATAATAAAAAGATGTCCATTTATGGGCTGAAATAAGGTCCAGTTAGGGCCTAATTTAGACACTTAAATTGGCCCAAATCCTTCCTCATTTACAACCTTCTTCACAAAGGTTCTTTTCATACACATCTCGCCAATCTCGGTCATCTTCGGCCCAATCTCGGCCGGTAATCTCTCAGCCTTCATCCTCCTAATCTCGGCCTCGCCGATCTCGGATCTCTTCTATCTCGTTGAGCCTCACGTGATCTCACTCCTGCTCACATGGATCTCGGCCTTTCTTATGTACTAAGGCTTTCATGCAATCTTGCCTATGTACGTGAAGATCTCGGTTACTCCTACGGCCTTCTTCTCGTACTCTCATCAATATATAAACATGTCCTTTCTCTCGAGTTAATTGTCTTCTCTTAATCTTGACTCCAAACACACATGGAGGTGCATGTTTACACCTCTTCTTGTGCATGAAGAGCTCTACTCGTTCCTTGCAACGTGAACATGTGATCTTGCCTCCTTGCCCTTGTCTCCATGCATGTGTCCCGTGGCATGTATTTCGGGATCCATGTAACTTGATCCATCCCCTGAATCTATGCATGTATCTCCTCCTAGCTCCCCACATGATCGTACGCTTCCTTGGCCTCTTCCTCCTAGGTGGTGAAGTTAAGCTACAAGATACTCCCGCATCAGGCTTGTTAGAGCATTGTTAAACTCAATCACTTGTCAAATAAAACTAAAATACAAGATGTGAATTATGAGGTCTTTCATAAGGTGTAACAAAGGTTATAGGAAAAAAGGAAAAACAATGTTGCTGAGAGGAACATTTGGCACTATGGTGCATAAAAATTATATATAGGACATCAATTGTGATCCACACTCAAAACCTCTTCAATGGAACACCAATAACCAAGCGCAAAATTTTCACATGAATTGTTGGACTATTCTAGGAATCCACAACACTTGGCTTTTAAAGTGTTGAAAACCACTCTTCAAGGATAAACACTATAAAAATTGACTTTCAACCAACTGCTTATTGATTTGCAACAACAAAGTTAATGTTATTATGGAAAATTTGTCCTTTCCACCAATCAAGAAAAGAAGTTCCAAAAGGCCAATACATTCCAAACTTGCACATACATTAACTCTTACGAACATTCATACTTCTTCCGGGGAATACCCTATACTTTCTTTATTCATTCTTCGCTTCCATCACAATCCCCGATAAGGTTAAATGAGGCTAATTATGATTGTGAGGCCTTTTTGAGGAGCATCAAAGAAGGGAAATATAGACAAGATATGATTAATAGAAAGAAAACATGTATAAGTGACCCAAGATTTAGTTTGATGAGTCTAAAATAACGTGTTTTATATCCTATTTTGCATGCTTTATCACACCTCATTTAGTTTGGTTTATGTCCACTTAAGGCGTAAATGCTACGTATTGCAAAATGTGGTGTCTACTTGGGCTATTTTGTATTTTAGGCATCAAAGGTCAGAAAAGAGCAAGAACGGTGAAAGAATGTCTGAATACGAGTTTTCATCCTCCTCGAGGTCAAGCATGTAACACCCCAAATCCGTAGGACTCGTAGTGCTACTGAGCTAGGATCTCACAATGGATCCTGACCCTAGCCCGACAACAATTTCACTGAATCTTACAACAAGGCACCGATAGATTAAATACAAAACGTAAAACTGATATATAAATCCCAAAAGGTAATACATAAGTACCGTTGAGTACAAAATATACATATAACCGTACATCAAATATCCCATATCCCACAATAATAATCCCAGTGTACGGAGCCCTCAGCGGATCACCCTCTCTGGATCACCCTGCAGTTCTCCTAACCTGCAAAGATCTACAACACGGTATGAAACCATTAGTTAACCATACACATATAAAGAATGAGCATAAGCACAATCACATATCAGCAATACTAAGCACTTCAACATGATATCACACATTTACCTGGTTCATTATCTTTATATAAGTGGTCCAACACACGAATCGTATATATATAAGTATCAATATGAACATATGTGACACGAGGAATATAACCCTCGCCTCTCGGGGAGGTTGCCAGCTGGAGTGGTGATCTGGTCACACTTCCCGTGTACCCTATGGGAGTGGAACAAGTGTCCGTTCCACTACCATATCTGGCCTGTCCGCAGAGAACCTCCCTCTCTCCACGCGGGATGACAGGGCAAAGCTGTCACGGCCCTACAATGGGCAATCACTATACCATAGGTCGGTAAACATAATAGCACATACTATCAAGCATAAACATACACCACTCATGCAACATCCAATATAGAGATGGCAGCTAAGTAAGTCCTATGGACTTACCTCAACCTCGGGAGTCTCAAACTCAAACGGCTCTGCTCTAGAGATCAACACAGCCTAAAGAAGGTATAACACATATATCACACTCATATCCATAACAGGGGTCACACCTAGACCCAAGGGATCCCTAAGGATCATATTCCAACTCGTAACCTCAAAGTCGGAACCGGCATAACCGGTACCGTACTCACTCTCGGTCTAACCTCGTATTCATACCTAACATACTACTAGACCGCTCATACTATAAAAGGAAAGGATCTACCTTACTCAAGGTAGAACCGGAACAAGACGCACCTGCGTGAAGGAGAGACGCAGGGGCGGAACACAGGTGACCGCAGGCGCGGCGGCACTCAGCCGCGGGGCGGTGACACGGGCCGCTGGCAACGTTGACACGGCGCGGCCGCTGTGGAACAGGTGCCGCGGGGTGGCGGCTTCTGGCCGCGGGGCGGCGACATAGCAGGAAGTTATCACGCGGCTTCTCTTCGGCTCTTCTCGTGATCAAATCACGTCTTCACTCATCCAAAGTTACATACAAGTATATACATACATAAACCCACATCAATACACACCTATAAATGCATCCAAACCTAAGCTAAAGAGATGAAATCAAGGAAAGGAAAGAGAGGAAGCAAGATCACTTACCACCTTGGGAGTTCTAGGCTGCAGGGGGAGACCACACACTTAGCAGCTAGCTTCCAAGCTCTGCATACATCATCCATCCACCACTAACACAAGTTACACTCACAACTCTTCCAAAGCCAAAAGAGAACAAGAACAAGATCAAGGAAGGCAAGGGAGCAAGGAGGCAAGCAAGGCATGAGAGTTGGGAAGAAAGATGAAGAAGGAACCCTTGATCAGCTATGGTAAGGAATAAGAAGAGTAAAGGGTAAAGCACGGGTCAAAGGAGTCAACAAAGCCGGCTGCAGCCGCTAGAAACCGCAAGGGCGGCAGCCAGGACCGCAGGGGTGGGAAGCCGCAGGGGCGGCACCATGTGCCCGCGGGTGCAGCTGGCCGATCTCGGCCCAAAGCCAATCTCGGCTATGGTCCGATCTCGGTCCGAAAGACTAATGTTCTTACAAAGCATACCATTAAAGACATCTATATTGATTGAGGAATGAAGTTCCGAGGTAGATTTATGTTGAAGAATGAAGAACTGAAGAGCCATGTGAAGATCATTGAGGTTGGATGCCGTTAAAAGACAACCTCTAAGAGACCCAAGATTTAGACCATGTTGCATTTGGTATTGGACATTTATATCCAATGCAAAGTTGTAGATCTTTGAAATAACTTCGGAAGTAGGACTCATCGGTCACGGAGTTCCAACATGAGCAGCGGGAACGTTTGTTTTACCGATTTGTCGCAAAGCTATTACAGCCATGTTACACCTAGTTACGGGTATAAGGGGGTATAAGGGGACGTAAGTGACCGTACACTAAGCATAAAGGCACCGCATATGACAAATCCAACGACCTGTATTTTTTAGGTTTTTCGACGGGCTCACCATATAAATACAACCATCCATCTTAGGGTTTGAGGCATCCAATTCCATCTAGCATTCAAGCATCCACAACACATAGAATAGGGTTTTCAAGAGCCACAACCCTGAGGTTGCGGCAGTTCAGAGCTTCTAGGGTTCCTGGAATTCCAAGGCCGCAGCTGCCGGCGATGTAGAGTTAGATTTCCCTTTCCCTTGTAAGTTCTTTTCACATTTGATATTTATGAAATACTTCAAATCTTTTATTATGTATGGGTGATTCTTCTCGATCTAAGGATTTAATGATCCGATAAACCCTTAATTCTATTATTTCATATATTTTTGTGAATTGAGATTGCGATATTGATTCTATTCAAAGGACTTAATTCCCACCTTTTAATTACCTTCGTTAATCTGGAGTGATATTTTTTAATTGGTTAAGATAAAACAAAGTGAAGAGTCAAACAATTATGTTTTATTGGAAAGATTTGAAAATAGCTCAACTTTGAGAGTAATGTTTTATCAATGTTTTGGGGATTCTTAATCATCGTACAACTCATCGGGCTTTGTACCTTTTAATTTTGATGAACCTCATAAGAAGGTTTTTCTAGGTCTTTTCCGAGTTTCTAAATGCTTCATGGGCTTACATGTACTTGTCGAACCGCTAGATTGAGAGCTACGTGAGTTGGTTAGCACGATCTTGTTTTGTCGATCCTCAAGACTACTTTAGATGGCTACCTGCAATGTTTGTATATCAATGTTCATGAGTCTCATATATGCAATATTACTTTAATTCATTATAGTGAGAATACTTGTTTCCTTAGATCACCTTCTCTCTTTATTCTTATTACAAAGACATAATTATTGCTTTCTTCTTTTCTCATACCTTCAAAGACATACTTTCTTCTTTCCTTTTCTCTTTCTCTTCTCCCCTTCACTTAGCGTAATTAATGTCATTTATATCCAAACAGACACGGTCCCAATGTCTGATAAACCCTTTTATACTACATCCGATCATGTAACACTTGCAGGGCATATTGTTTTATTACGGTAAAACTTTCACGATCAAGGGCCTCAATCAGCCTCGCAACAAGTAAATAGAATCAAATGAACAAGTAGTTTTTAAAAAGAGTCAATCACAAGTTCTAAATGAAAGTAAGCATGTTAGAGATCACACAAAAATATGAATGAAAAAACACATTAAAATACATGTCCAAAGGTCAAGAGAGCTCACGGGGTTGTGTCTAGGTTGAATATTCTTTGAAATTCATTCAAACAATTATGTGCATAAACAATAGGAAAAAGATATCATATAAAGCATCATAGGCACGTCAATTACCAAATAACATTTTTCCAGTATAGAAATTTTCAAAAGGTAATATAGACTCCGTACGAGTCAACTACTCTAAATAAAACATAAATGCAAGAAAAAATCAAGAAAAAACAAAAATAGGTTGGAAAGGGGAATATAAATGCTTTAGTGATTAGTTACACCCCATACATAAACTCCACATTGTCCTCAATGTGGTAGACGGTACAAAAAGAAAATACTCAAAGAGCCATGATGCGTGCAACTAGTGGGGGTGTTAAGGAAAGAAGAAAATCACTCATCAAATCTAGAAGAGAAGTCAGTGTACTCTCTCGCGGGAGTAGAATATATAGTTTCATGAGTACTTCCGGGACCAAAACATATTAACTCTGTCAGAAGATCGGTGTGAAGTACATGAAGGCTAGTCTAGATCAGTGGGCCGGCCACCTGTACTACTCCCATAGGGTACACGGGAGGTGGGACCGGATCCCCACTCTAGCTGGCACTATTCCCGAGAGGCGAGGGTTATATTCCTCGTGTCACATACGTTCATATCCATAACAAGGGTCACACCTAGACCCAAGGGATCCCTAAGGATCATATTCCAACTCGTAACCTCAAAGTCGGAACCGGCATAACCGGTACCGTACTCACTCTCGGTCTAACCTCGTACTCATACCTAGCATACTACTAGACCGCTCATACTATGAAAGGAAAGGATCTACCTTACTCAAGGTAGAACCGGAACAAGACGCACCTGCGTGAAGGAGAGACGCAGGGGCGGAACACAGGCGACTGCAGGCGCGGCGGCACTCAGCCGCGGGGCGGTGACACGGGCCGCTGGCAACGCTGGCACGGCGCGGCCGCTGTGGCACAGGTGCTGCGGGGGTGGTGGCTTCTGGCCGCGGGGGCGGCGACAACGCAGGAAGTTATCCCGCGGCTTCTCTTCGGCTCTTCTCGTGATCAAATCACGTCTTCACTCATCCAAAGTTACATAAAAGTATATACATACAAAAACCCACATCAATACACACCTATACATGCTTCTAAACCTAAGCTAAAGAGATAAAATCAAGGAAAGGAAAGAGAGGAAGCAAGATCACTTACCACCTTGGGAGTTCTAGGCTGCAGGGGGAGACCACACACTTAGCAGCTGGCTTCCAAGCTCAACATACATCATCCATCCACCACTAACACAAGTTACACTCACAACTCTTCCAAAGCCAAAAGAGAACAAGAACAAGATCAAGTAAGGCAAGGGAGCAAGGAGGCAAGCAAGGCGTGAGAGCTGGGAAGAAAGATGAAGAAGGAACCCTTGATCAGCTAAGGTAAGGAATAAGAAGAGTAAAGGGTAAAGCATGGGTCAAAGGAGTCAACAAAGCCGGCTGCAGCCGCCGAAAACCGCAGGGGTGGCAGCCAGGACCGCAGGGGCGGGAAGCCGGAGGGGCGGCACCATGTGCCCGCGGGTGCGGCTGGCCGATCTCGGCCCAAATCCAATCTCGGCTATGGTCCGATCTCGGTCCAAAAGACTACGGCTTTTACACCTCTCCCCCCTAAAAACAAGTTTCGTCCCGAAACTTGTACAAACCCGGAAACCTCTCGGACTCAACATCGGGATACACTCTCTCTATCGGAGGTATCACATCTCGTACATAAGGTATCAACCCATATGACACTATACCTCAAAAGATCACACTAATATCTGGGGCGTAGAGGGACATCTCTAGCCAAACCATCATCGGGGCATGGGGAAGACATCTCCATCCAAACTATGTCCATCAAAATAGCATGGAGGTAGGAGCCATCTCCAGCTATCCCTAACAATTGTATCACAATAGCATGGAGGTAAGAACCATCTCCAGCTATACCTAACAGTCGTACTAGCACAACAGGATCTAGTAAGATCATAAACACATCATAGCTAGCATGAAAATAAACATAGCATAGAATATAAGCACATAAGCACATATGCACGTAATCATATCGCTCCTTAGGCTAGTCCTAAGACCTACTCCTGGATCCTATAGGTATATCTATCCCCGCCTATAACTCTGGATAGTTCCTCTGGATACTAGCCTCAGTCTCTCCCGTAGCCTCATCAGGTTCTCGTCTCAACCACTATATCCTCAACACAGGAATGTTCTATAAACGCAGGCATCTCATGCCTCTGCCTAGGACTGTAATAGAAAAAACTTTGTTCGCTATTTTCACGCCCCTATAAACTTTTATCAATAATGATAAAAGCTCACATGTTAGTAAAAACACGGTATGTTTTAAATTTATAAACAAGAAATAAACACCCAATTTGTAGCGAACCGACAGTGTATGGGTCAATTACAGTTAGGGTAAGTATTCCAAGGTCGAACTCAGGGACTAAATATTTGGAATGCAAATGTGATCACAGATAGCGTAAATCAAAATAAAAGAACGAGGTTGGAAAAGAAGGGAAGAAAGATCAAAGAAGTTTTGAAGGATTTTCTGTAGAGTTCGCAATCAAATAACAAATTTGATCGAAAACCAAGTAAAACAGACAAACGAAAGTATATCAATAAAGAAAATGCGGATTCCAAGGATTCAAGGTCATTGTTTATACGCACGGACTCAGGAAATCTCTCAAAAGATCTATGGTTACAAACTTCAGGGAAGAACGTTTCTAAACAGATAGTCTATTACCGGGTAAGTCTCAAGACTATCTAGTTCCAAACCAACTACCTATTACCGGGTAAGTCTCAAGGCAGAGAGGTAGGAAATTCTAAACAAACCAAACTCCGAACTAAGGGAAAGGTAAACCATTACCTGGTAAGTCTGAGGTATTACCCTACTTAGGACAAAATCTAGGCACACTCAACCCAATAGAGGTTTTCACCTCTATTACCTATGGTCGAACACTCAAGTATCTAAGCGGAACATTACCGGATAAGTCTCAGTTTCGGTTTAGGTTACTAGCTAGATGAATTCTAACTAGGTTCCATAACAAGCCAAAAGGATTTCAAAGCTATTCAAACCAAGCAATAAGCACAATTCCATCATAGTCCGGGTATAAACAAATCCCAATTCACCTTGGATCCACAAGAGTTTTAGCCAACAATCGACATTTTCAACGCAATCATCAATCCACTCAATTCAATGGAAGAAACAATCATCAATCCCAACAATTCAATAGAAGAAGCAATTATCAATCCAATCAATTCAATCAATTCAAGAGAGAATGCATAAACAAGAATCTAAAATAGAGATTAAAGAAGAAACTCAGCTTTATTGATAGAGGATTAGCAAAACGTCAAATTCCCCAATATTCGCGAAGTTCCGCCAAGCTCAACCAAGTTCAACAATGGCTGACGATGGTCTAGGGCAAAGGGAGAAGAAAAGGGGAAAAAACTCTCTCTAAAGGAGCTCGAAATTCGAATGAAACAGGAACCCCGGTAATCATTTACGGCTTTCCTTTTATATACCGCAACGGGTTGCCCTAAAACAGATTCGAAAAATAACTAAATAAATCAGCGAACAAGAATCTCGGTCGGAAATCTCGGTCGGTGACCGAGATTTTTGAACGTCGGGGCCGAGATTTTGCTTCGTGATCCAGCGTTGACGAAATCTCGGTCAAATGTGAAAAGGAAATGTGAAAAATCTCGGCCGAGATCGGGACGGGGGACCGAGATTCTTCGACAAACTTCTGATATGGGATCTCGGTCGAGCGGCTCGAATCTCGGCCGAGATTGGCTCGGATCTCGGCCGAGATCTCGGATCTCGGAGAGATTTCAATCTCGTGCGTTTCGTCTTGGCTCGTTTTCCTCCTTTCCCGTGCCTGCGTGATCGCTCCTAAGCGTCCATCCCGAGGCCTGATCCTCAAATGCATCGTTTTAGCTCCGAAACACGCCAAAATACCTACAAAGACACCAAAAGTGTGTGTAGACATCTATACTCGCAAAGTTGCATTAAACAAGTATAAAGAACACAACTTAAGGCTAAAACATGCATGCGGGAAAGGAAAAACTAACTATATGCTCTACTAAACTAGGTCGATAATTCATGTTATCAAAATACCCCATACTTATCTTTGCTTGTCCCCAAGCAAATAATAAATTCAAGGCAAGATAGCATGAATCATCTAAGCTAAACAAAAACAAAAACTCTTTTTGGTAGTGCTTCTATTCATGATCACTTTCAGAGTGTAGTCACAAGGCTAAAGACATATTTCGATTAAGGTCAAGTAAGATAGGCAAGATATAGGATAATCACACCTTGCAAGGAATCCAAAATCATCATTTAAACTACCAATGTTTAAAATTCATGAAAAATCCAAGTTTAGGCCATGAAGTCAATTACATGTATGCAAAGATCAATAGGACTTAACAAATAAAGGCCAAGAAACGTGATAAAGGTAGGATGTGTATAGGTAATGTGTGGAAATCCGGGAAAGAGGACAACACAACATTTTTCTTTTCTTTCTTCTTTCTCGACATACATCCTTTCTTTTCTTGCTTTCTTTTTTTTTTTTCTTTTTCTTTTTCTTTTGAGTGAAAGGCATAGGTGCACAATAGCCGAAACCTTTGTGTTCAGTTTCCTTCACGTACCTTACACCAAAGTGCACATACCAAATCAACTCTAGGTAATGTTTTTAAAACTAATCCGACTTTGGCAAGACACAAACACCCGATTATGTGAATGGTGCCGAGTTACTCATCTTCATAGCCAACAAAACCCATAGAAAGCTTTTGCTTTCAATTCACATATCACAAATCAAACAACTTCTTCACATATTGCACATAATTCACTTTTCACAATTAAGCATACACCTTCAAACTTCACTTTCCTAATTCCCGGATGGGTCATAAGGGGCAAATAAATTCAATGTTTGAGGTGCTGAAAATGGTAAAGAAGAGAAGAAGAAGAATTCGAATTGCCTAAGTCATTTCTGTGCAATGTAAAAGAACTCATCATATAGCTTCAACTTTTCAAGATCAATCCGATTAAACAAGGTAATCCAAATAAATCATATAGATTACAAACAAGGCATTCAAATCCCATAATTGCCATTAATTCAATTAAAGCTCAAAATAAACATCGATAGCCAAATAAACATACACAATTTCCTCATTAAGGTCACATCAATCCTAGAAGCACAAAATTTTTTGAAATTTTCTGATTTTTTTTGGATTTTCATATAAAATGCAGATAAAAGAAACATGCTAAAAGGTATTGCAAGCATCCTACCCCATACTTAAATCTCACATTGTCCCTAATGTGAATAATAAATATGAAGTAAAAACAATACTCACAATGTAAGAATGAAGAAGGCATCCGGCGTGTTTCCTCCTCGACTTACTTCGTTTCTCGTCTTTCATAGCAATTTCCTCGCCTTAAGCTCGTTCTGAGTGCTCTTCCCGTATCTTTTTTTACCACGACACCTAGGTCCTGCAAAGACCAACAAGAACGCGCAAAAACGCAAAAGCAAAAATAAAAAAAAAGACGAAAAGACTCTTACCTCGGGTTGCCTCCCGAGAAGCGCTTGGTTTAAGGTCTCTAGCCGGACCTAACTCCTTTAAAGCATCAAGTGAGATGGATAGGTGAAAGTTTTTCCACCGGAAGTTCCGGTGTATACCTCTTCAACCTATGTCCATTCACTTTAAAAATACCGGAGTTTTCACCCCATACTTCGACAGCTCCGTGGGGGAAAATCTTCTTCACAACATAAGGTCCCGTCCATCGTGACCTTAACTTTCCTGGAAAAAGTCGGAGCCTAGAATTAAAGAGAAGAACAAGATCACCTTCTTTGAAGTTCTTTGGCAATATGTGCTTGTCATGCCACTTCTTTGTTCTTTCCTTGTAGATCCGTGCATTCTCATATGCATTCATCCGGATCTCCTCCAGCTCGTTGATGTCCACAACCTCTTTTCTCCGGCTTCTTTTATATCAAAGTTTAGCCATTTCACGGCCCAATATGCTCTATGCTCCAACTCTACAGGCAAATGACATGATTTCCCATAAACAAGTTGATAAGGAGTAGTACCTATGGGAGTCTTGTATGCTGTCCTATAAGCCCAGAGTGCATCATCAAGCTTCATTGCCCAATCTTTCCTTGAGCGAGACACTGTCTTCTCTAGGATCCCCTTGATTTCTCTATTCGAGATTTCCACTTGGCCACTAGTTTGGGGATAATATGGGGTTGCAACCTTGTGAGTTACCCCATACTTGGACAAAAGTGACTCAAAGTTTATGGCTGTGAAATGCTTCCCTCCATCACAACTTTAGCGTCATTTGTGGGTGAGGCTATAGCTTCAACCCATCTAGATACATAATCAACCGCTAAAAGAATGTAAAGGTTCCCGCATGAGGATGGGAAAGGTCCCATGAAGTCAACACCCCATACATCAAAAATCTCAACTTCTTGAATGTTGTTCAAAGGCATCTCATTCCTCCTAGATATGTTGCCCGTCCTTTGGCATGAATCACAAGCAGTGACGAATATCTGCACATCTCTGAAAAGATTAGGCCAAAAGAATCCGGATTGCAATACCTTGGCACTAGTCTTGTGAGCACTAGCATGTCCTCCACAGGGCAATGAATGACAATGTCGGATGACACTTTCAATCTCGTCGTCTGGGACACATCTCCTAAGGATTCCCTCGGGTCCTCTCTTGAATAGTAGTGGTTCATTCCAATAGTAATGTCTCACATCCTTGTAGAATTTCTTCCGTTGGGAATGAGATAAACATGGAGGAATTTCACCACAAACTAAATAATTAACAATGTCAGCAAATCAAGGTTCCTTTTCACCTGAAATTTGGAGGATATATTTCTCCATCATGTGGAGATGCTCATCCGGAAATGCATCGTCAATAGGGATGTCATCCCCTTCCATAAGTTCTGGAGGTAATCTGCTAAGATGATCAGCTATAGAGTTTTCGGGCCCCTTCTTATCTCTAATCTCTAGATCAAATTCTTGAAGGAGAAGAATCCACCGGATAAGACGTGGCTTTGCATCCTTCTTGGTGAGAAGGTACCGAATCGCAGCATGATCCGTGTACACAATCACCTTAGCTCCTACAAGATAGGAACGGAACTTCTCAAATGCGTAGACGACGGCTAGGAGCTCCTTTTCAGTAGTTGCATAGTTCAGCTGAGTTCCATCAAGCGTGTTACTAGCATAGTAAATAGCATGAGTAAGTCCTCCCTTCTTATGTCCTAGCACCGCTCCCACTGCGAAGTTGCTTGCATCACACATCACCTCGAATGGAAGAGACCAATCGGGAGGTTGCATGATTGGAGCAGTGATGAGAGCTTCCTTCAACCTGTAAAAAGCATCAAGGCATTCATTCGAGAAAACAAACTGAACATCCTTGATTAGTAGGTTAGTCAAAGGTTTAGCAATTTTAGAGAAATCTTTTATAAATCTCCGGTAAAAACCGGCATGTCCTAGAAAACTTCTTACCCCTTTGACTGATGATGGTAGAGGTAGCTTCTCAATAGTCTCAATCTTGGCCTTATCAACCTCAATTCCACGGTTAGATATCAAGTGACCTAACACAATACCTTCCCTAACCATGAAATGACATTTCTCCCAATTGAGAACAAGATTACAATCCTCACATCTTTATAAGACCAAAGACAGACATTCATCAAAAGAGGATCCATAAACAGAAAAATCATCCATAAAGACTTCCATGATGTTTTCAATATATTCAGAAAAAATAGACATCATGCATCTTTGGAAAGTAGCAGGAGCATTACATAAACCGAAAGGCATTCTCCTATAAGCAAAGGTACCCCAAGGACAAGTAAAAGAGGTTTTCTCTTGGTCATCCGGATGGATGGGGATCTGGAAAAAAACCACTATACCCATCTAGGTAGCAAAAGTAAGAGTGTTGGGCTAGCCTTTCTAACATTTGGTCAATGAAGGGTAAAGGAAAGTGATCTTTCCTAGTAGCATGATTCAACTTCCTATAATCAATGCACATCCTCCATCCTGTCACATTCCTAGTCGGGATCAACTCATTCTTTTCATTAGTTATGACAGTCATCCCACCTTTCTTAGGTACAACATGTACCAGACTAACCCACTTACTATCCGAGATGGGGAATATAATTCCCGCATCAAGCAACTTAAGGATCTCCTTCTTAACTACCTCTTTCATGTTAGGATTCAATCTCCTTTGAGGTTCTCTAGAGAGCCTATGTCCATCATCTAACAAGATCCTGTGCACGCACATAGAAGGATTAATCCCTATGAGGTCATCTATAGTGTAGCCCAAAGCTTTTCTATGCATCCTAAGCTCTTTCAATAATTTCTCGAGTTCAAGTTCATTCAAGCTAGCACTAACAATGACTGGATAAGATGAGTTAGAACCAAGAAAGGCGTACCTTAGGTGTGTCGGAAGAGGCTTCATCTCGACCTTAGGAGGCTCCGGTTCTTCTTCAGAAATCTCGGTCAACTCTTCCCGGTGGAGATGAAGGATCTCGGCCTGAGCTGAGGTGAATCTCGGCCGAGATAGGGTCAATCTCGGCCGAGATAGGGTCAATCTCGGCCGAGATTTTTCGGTCTCGGCCGAGATGCCCTGATCTTCTGAAACTGAAACTTTCTGTTGCCAAATCTCGGCTGAGATTTCTTGGATCTCGGCCGTGATGCCATATGCTTCTGTCAGTTCTTTGAATCTTGATTCCTCGTTGATAGGAGAAGACTCAAAGATCGGACTTCTTCAAACAATTCATCTTTTGGCTCTGCTGTCATGATGCTCATGGTAAAAACCTGCTCAAGAGGGTCAGAACATAGAATTGAATTTATAATCTCACAATCATCTTCATCATCCTCTAGGATGTTGTACATATCCTCTTCAAACAAGGGTCCCTTAATCAAAGGAGGGAGTTTAAATTGCACAACTTCCTCATCAATTCTAAATGTAAGGGTAACACCCCTACAATCAACTAAACATCCAGAGGTAGCAAGTAAAGGTATCCCTAAAATGATAGGAACAAGACAGTCAGCAAGAATATCCAAAACAACAAAGTCAATAGGGATAAAGAACTTCTCTAATTGGATTGGAACATCCTCAATGATTCCCACAGGACGTGTGGTGGTTCTGTCTGCCATGCAAAGAGTCATCTTTACTGGCTTTGGTTCTCCAAGTCCAACCTTCCTGCATAAAATGAGTGGGATAATACTTACACTAGCTCCAAGATCGCAAAGTGCTTTGTACGTTCCATCTCCAACTTTAATTGGGACACAGAAAGATCCAGGATCACTCAATTTTGGTGGCATCTTTCCACTGTTCCTTTGGATGAGGTCAGTAGATCTCCGGGTCATTCTGACTTCTCCATATTCCTCTAGCTTCCTCTTGTTGGAGAGGATTTCCTTCAAGAACTTTTCATAGGCAGGCATCCCTAAAATAGCATCAACAAAAGGATGTTAATATGCAATTTATTTAAAAGGTGAAGGAACTTACCAAAGTGCTTGTCCAATTGAGCTCTAGCACGAGATTTAGGAAAAGGAAGTGGTGGCTTGTATGGAGGAGGAGGGATGTAGCCATTCTCTTTTTCCTTAGGCTCCTCTTCCATTGGTTGCTTTCGTTTATCCAAAACCTTTGGTTGTGGATCATTTGTTTCTAATCCACTTCTTGTAGTGATTACCATGACTTGCCCTTTGGGATTATTTTCAGTTTTTCCAGGAAGTCTTCCTGGATCTCTTTGAGCGTCTTCGGCCTTCTTGAACACTTGAGTTTCCAAAACCTTTTGGGCTTTGGTTACACTAGTGACTGTACTCTCTAGATTTCCCATCCTAGCCATCAATTGCTCAAACATTGCTTCAACTCTAGCCATCAATTACCATGACTTGCCCTTTAGGCTTGTAGTTTTTTCCCTGATTATTCCTATTATAATTGTTGTTATGACCTCTTTGGTTTTGATAACCTCCTTGGTAGTTACCTTTACCCATGTAATTCGCATCCTCTTCCTTGGATGCTACCTGCACTTCGGCTTGCTGAGCTTTCAAGTTAGATGCAATTAATTCTTTCAAAGATTTAAGTTCAACTTGCAAAGCATCTAACCTTGAATCATTAAGAGTGTTTTGGTTTACCTCATAGACTCCGGGTCTAGTCTTTCTCTCTTCAACTTTCCTATGAGAATACTTTTCAATAGTCTTGGCTTGCTTCGTAATGAATTCCCAAGCTTCATCCACAGTTTTTTCCATAAAAGTACCTCCAGAAAGTGATTGCAACTTAAATTGAGTATCTTCATCAAGTCCCTTGTAATACATCTCTAGCAATTCAATCTTAGAGATCCCATGATGAGGACATTCCAACGTAAGGTCAATGAACCTCTCCCAAGACTTATACAAACTCTCCTTATCTTTCATCACAAAAGCATTTATCTTCCCTCTAAGTTCAGTAGTCTTGTAGGGTGGGAAAAACTTAGTGAGGAAGTCAGACACCATCTCCTCCCATGTGCTAATCCGCCCATATGGAATAGTTTGATACCAAGCTAAAGCTTTATCCTTAAGAGAGAAAGAAAAACCTCTTATCTTATGGTTGTTACCTTCCATACGAGCTGGACTTACCGCATCCATAAGAGTCTCGTAGTTGTTCATGTGTTGGTGAGGAGATTCTGTCTCTGTCCCACCAAACTGATTCTGGCGAATCATCTGTATCACCTGCGGTCGCAGCTCATGCTCATGATTTGCGGGATCTCCAAAGTTAACTCCAAGACGGTTAACTCTTTGGGTAGGATCCATCCTCTGTCCAAGTGTTTGCGGAACTTCCACAAAAGGCTGGTGAATGACAGGTCTCAGAGGAGCGGGAGGTGGAGCTTGTGGAGGAGCTTCAACTCGAGAAGGAATTGGAGCTAGTTGTGGTGCTGGAATTACTTGTTGCACTGGAGCTGGAGCTGCAGCTGGCCTCTAGTTCATGGCTCTGGCTATCTCTTCCATTTGAGCTCTCATTGCAGCCATTTCCCTTTCTGTAGTTTGCTCTCTTTCTCTAGCAATCCGTCTCTCAGCTTCTAGTCGCTCTAAAGCATCTCTGAGTTCAGCTTCATAATCTCTGATTTCAGCCATTTTAGAAGCTTTCCGGGCTCTTAGTCTCTCTCACAGTGTCCTTTCAGGTTCGGGATCGTACGGAACTAGTTCTTTCAAACCCCGAGTTCTTTGCATACACTGTGAAGGATACCTAAAGTCCTGAAAATTCCAAAAACAAAACCAGAAACGAGATCAAAAGTAAAAGAAAGACTTACACTAAAAGAAAATCACAAAACAAAATAAATGACTTAGTCCCCGGCAACGGCGCCAAAAACTTTGTTCGCTATTTTCACGCCCCTATAAACCTTTATCAATAATGATAAAAGCTCACATGTTAGTAAAAACACGGTATGTTTTAAATTTATAAACAAGAAATAAACACCCAATTTGTAGCGAACCCACAATGTATGGTCAATTACAGTTAGGGTAAGTATTCTAAGGTCGAACTCAGGGACTAAATGTTTGGAATGCAAATGTGATCACAGATAGCGTAAATCAAAATAAAAGAACGAAGTTGGAAAAGAAGGGAAGAAAGATCAAAGGAGTTTTGAAGGATTTTCTGTAGAGTTCGCAATCAAATAACAGATTTGATCGAAAACCAAGTAAAACAGACAAACGAAAGTATATCAATAAAGAAAATGCGGATTCCAAGGATTCAAGGTCATTGTTTATACGCACGGACTCAGGAAATCTCTCAAAAGATCTATGGTTACAAACTTCAGGGAAGAACATTTCTAAACTGATAGTCTATTACCGGGTAAGTCTCAAGACTATCTAGTTCCAAACCAACTACCTATTACCGGGTAAGTCTCAAGGTAGAGAGGTAGGAAATTCTAAACAAACCAGACTCCAAACTAAGGGAAAGGTAAACCATTACCGGGTAAGTCTCAAGTATTACCCTACTTAGGACAGAATCTAGGCACACTCAACCCAATAGAGGTTTTCACCTCTATTACCTATGGTCGAACACTCAAGTATCTAAGCGGAACATTACCGGATAAGTCTCAGTTCCGGTTTAGGTTACTAGCTAGATGAATTCTAACTAGGTTCCAGAACAAGCCAACCAAAGGATTTCCAAGCTATTCAAACCAAGCAATAAGCACAATTCCATCATAGTCCGGGTATAAACAAATCCCAATTCACCTTGGATCCACAAGAGTTTTAGCCAACAATCGACATTTTCAACGCAATCATCAATCCACTCAATTCAATGGAAGAAATAATCATCAATCCCAGCAATTCAATGGAAGAAGCAATTATCAATCCAATCAATTCAATCAATTCAAGAGAGAATGCATAAACAAGAATCTAAAATAGAGATTAAAGAAGAAACTCAGCTTTATTGATAGAGGATTAGCAAAACGTCAAATTCCCCAATATTCGCGAAGTTCCGCCAAGCTCAACCAAGTTCAACAATGGCTGACGATGGTCTAGGGCAAAGGGAGAAGAAAAGGGGAAAAAACTCTCTCTAAAGGTGCTCGAAATTCGAATGAAACGGGAACCCCCGGTAATCATTTAGGGCTTTCCTTTTATATACCGCAACGGGTTGCCCTAAAATAGATCCAAAAAATAACGAAATCAATCGACGAACAAAAATCTCGGTCGGTGACCTAGATTTTTGAACGTCGGGACCAAGATTTGCTTCGTGATCCAGCGTTGAGGAAATCTCGGTCGGAAATCTCAGTCAAATGTGAAAATTCTCGGCCGAGATGGAACAAATCTCGGCCGAGATCGGGACCGAGATGGGGACCGAGATTCTTCGATAGAAACTTCTTATATGGGATCTCGGCCGAGATTTCTCGGATCTCAGCAAAGATTTCTCGGATCTCGGCCGAGATTTCTCGGATCTCGGCCTACATTTCTCGGATCTCGGGCGAGATGGCTCGGATCTCGGCCGAGATTGCTCCAATCTCGTGCGTTTTGTCTTGGCTCGTCTATTCCTCCTTTCCCGTGCCTGTGTGATCACTCCTAAGCGTCCATCCCGAGCCCTGATCCTCAAATGCATCGTTTTAGCTCCGAAACACGCCAAAATACCTACAAAGACACCAAAAGTGTGTGTAGATATCTATACTCGCAAAGTTGCATTAAACAAGTATAAAGAACACAACTTAAGGCTAAAACATGCATGCGGGAAAGGAAAAACTAACTATATGCTCTACTAAATTAGGTCGATAATTCATGTTATCAGAATGCTTGATACAGATGTGGTCCGGCTCAACCACTAAATAATCATAACTCACAGTGTGTCTCGGAGCTGGTATGTAGTCCCTCAGCTGAGACACATGAAACCCAGGGTAAATCCTCGAATCTCGGAGACAGGGCTTTCTGTAAGCTACGCTCTCAATCCGATCCAACAACTTAAACGGTCCAACTCTGAACTCTAGGGCCAGCTACGCTCTCAACTTCCTCTTAATGTCAAAGCATCTAACACCTCGTGTCGGAGACACTCTCAGCCATACTAGGCTCCAATTCTGAGCTCTAGAGGTCTACGCCTCCTATCTGTATACGACCTCTGACGGCTCTGCACAATCAGCAATCATTCTCTAACTAGGGCTACTCGAATCCCATCATCCTGAACCTGATCAGGTGTCAAATCACTGTCACTGCTCTGCTCATCTCAGCCTAACAGAATCTGATATCTCTGTCCATACAGTGTCTCCTAGGGCCATACGAAAAGATGCATACCAACCATTGTTGTATGAGAATTCAACTAGTAGAAGATGATCCGTCTCCACTTGTCTCCAATTCAACACACCAGTTCGCAGTATATTTCCCAATATCTGAAGGATCCTCTCTGGCTGATCATCTTTCTGAGAATGGAATGCAGTCTTGAAGTGTAAACTCGTCCCCAGGGCAGTCTGAATCTCCTGCCAAAATCTCGAGGTAAATCGCCCATCTCTATCTGAGACGATCGTCCTCGGCACCCCATGGAGTCTCACTATCTGTCTAGTGTACTCCTCAGCTAATCTGCTCATCAGCCACGTTCCCCGAATAGGAAGGAAACGTGCCGTCTTCGTTAATCTGTCTACGATACCCCGATAATATCAATCTTCGATTCGGTCTCAGCCTAGTAACAACATCTATGGTGACGTCCTCCCACTTCCTTTGTGGAACAGGAAGTGGGTGGAGCTCACCTCCCGGTCTGTGATGCTCTATCCTGGCCTGCTGGCAGTTCCCACACGGTGCCATAATTCCGGCTACATCGGGCTTTAGCCCTACCCATCACTACAACGTCTCAAACCCTGGTACATCTGCTCGTACCAGGGTGCACTGACTATGGCGTACAATGCCTCCCGCAAGATCTTCTGGATCAACTCCGCATCAGCGGTACCCAGACGCGATTCCGGCGTCTCAAAGCTCCATCTGCTCCTAGCAGGAAATGTGGGGCCTCATCCCGAAATATCCCTTCTCGGATCTTCATCAGGAAACTAGATATCCACTCTAACCAACTCAAGTCTCTCTGCCACTGCTACTGAACTGTCAACCTTGTTGTAACAATGTACCTCCCAAGTCTAGCTTGGATGCATCTCTGTAACCACAAAATCAACTGTACCCTCTAGCCGTGCCAACCCAGGAACGGAAATCAGACATCTCTTCAACTACTCAGAACTCTGCATACCTTGATCAGACCACACAAATCTGGTAGTCTTCCTCAACAACCTCATCAGTGGATGGGCAATCATAAAAAAGCCCTCCACAAAGCGTCTGTGATAGCTGGCTAGGCCAAGGAAATTACGTACTTCCTTGACGTTCATCGGTATCGTTCGTGCTGCTACAACCTCTATCTTCACCGGATCCATCTGGATCCCTTGGTGGAAACAATGGAACCCAGGAAGGAATGCTACCTCTGGCATCCAGAACTTACACCGAAAGAACTCAGCATAAAGTTCTCTATCCCGCTAAACCTGCAATACAGTCCTCAGATGTCCTGCATGCTCCTTTCTACTGCGAGAGTATACCAGAATGTCATCTTTGAAGACCACCACAACTGATCCAGGAAGTCGATGAAGGTGCTATTCATTACTCCATAAAGACGGCTGGGCATTCGTAAGCCCAAATGACATCACTATAAACTTGTAGTGGCCATATCTGGTCCGGAATGTTGTCCTATGCACATCCTACTCTCTCACCCTCAGCTGGTGATATCCTGAACGCAGGTCCATCCTGGAAAACATTGTCGCTCCCTGAAGCTGATCTAACAAGTCATCAATACACGGAAATTGATACTTGTTCTTAATGGTTACCTTGTTCAGCTCTCTATAATCTATACACAATCTCAACGATCCGTCCTTCTTCCGTACGAAGAGAACAGGTGCTCTTCTCCCCAGGAGCTCTGCTCCCCATGGAGATACATTAGGGTGAATAAAACCCTTCTCAGCCTCATCCTCGAGTTGCTTCTTCAGCTCCAACATCTCCATAGGGGCCATCTGAAATGGGCCTTCGAGATCTGCCTCGTACCAGCCTCTAACTCGATACCAAAGTCCACACTCCTTTGAGGCGGCAAACTGGACGGCTCAACAAACACATCTGCAAACTCACAGACCATTGGGATCTCCTCTAATGATGGACTCTCCCCTTCCTTCATGGCATAACACCAGAAGGCATCACAACCCTGTGCAATCAGTCTAGCTGTTCGTATCGCACTGATAACCAGGCCAAATTTTCCAAGGTCCTAACCTCGGAAAACCTCTATCTTTCCTAACTTGGTAGAGAGGGTTATAGTCCTCCTACCTACATCTCGTACAGCCTGATGCATGTCCATCGAATCTATAGCTAAAACAACATACTCATGCACCAACGGCAGGACAACTAGATCAATGGATAATACACAAGCATCAGATATAAAAGAGTGCGTAGCACCCATATCAAATAAAACCCTAACAGGTAAACCATGAATCAAAATGGTACTTGTAAAGTCGGTGCAGCTGACTCCTCTACATTCCTCAGATCAAAAGACTCTATCTTGAGCTCCTCTGGTATCAGTGGCATTCCTGCCACAACCTCTGCCTCTACTCAACCCAAGAGCAGCTCCCTGAGTAGTAGGATGATCCAGGACTCTCTGTTGTCCTTGTGTCTGCTGCTGTTGAGGTGGTATATGTCCACCCCCAGCTACACTAGCAAGAATAGAACCCTTCTGAGACGATGCGCCACCCTGTCTACAAAAGATAGCTCTGTGTCCTCGTCCACCACATATGTAACAAATCACTGTCCGCCTCGTACACTCTGATCGTATATGTCCATACCCCTCACAGTTGTAGCACTGTCGTCCCCTATCTGTAACGGGTGCAGATAAGGGATGACTCTGGCGACTCTGGTCTCGCCCTGCACTAGCAACTCCGGCAGTACCACTGGCCTGCCCAGTACGCTGTCTCTTCTCAGACATCCCGGTCTGAAAAGCTCTCCTCTGACTAACCCGCTCTCGCTCATAATCGGCGGCTCTGTCCTAGTAGTCCATCAAGGACTTACAATGAAATCCCGCCATATAGGCCCGGGTGGCATCCCTCAGTCGTCGGGAAAACAAATATATGTGCTGATCTACAGGTGCAGCTGGTCCCAACAATGCCAGCTCCTCCTGAAATCTCCTGATAGCTTTAGAGACTGGTACATCCTCGAACCCAGCCTCTACAAAATCCCGCAGTTTCTCCCTCCTTAATGAGGCAGGGCAGAAACGCTCTCTGATCATCGTCCGCATCTGCTCATAACTGGTGACTTGCACTCGTACAGACCTCCACCAATGTTGTGCCAAATCTTTAAACAAACTCTGCACCAACTCTATATGTCTGTCTAGCGGACACCTAATAGACTCCAAGGCTGAGTCTACGTGTCCTATCAAGAGCTCCACCTTCAACCCCACCTTCCCTGAGAAAGGGGGTACTCCTATTTGATGGAATGCCTTCAACCAACTGTCTGGTCGAGGCCCTCGATGCTCCTCAAAAACTCTAGCAATCTCAACAGCAAGTTCCGGTACAACTGGCACCTGTGTAACCCCATGGGATCTCTCAGATGATCCCTCATGTACTGGCAGATCTGGAATGGGTCTACCTGCTCTGACAGCCTCCTTCACTCGCCGAATATACTCACGGAACTCAGGTCCTTCAATGGAGACATAATCCGAGTCATCTGATTGGACTCGTTGTGGACCTTGTCTCCCAGCTACGCCGTTCCCAGTCTCAGGAACGACACTCTCAGCAACGTCCTCGTGCACCTCTTCCGCTGTGCGTGGATCAACAGCGGAAGTCCTACCCCGTCCTCTACCTAGAGGGGGTCTACCTCTACCTCGTCCAACTGCAGGTAAGGCTCTAGTCTGAACCATCTGCAGAGGACGTAAACCTAACTCAGAAGGCTATATATATGCCGTATGTATATATCAAATCAATCACAACAGAATATCTATATATATACAGTCGAGATCTTCAGAGGGGCGATGGCTCACGTACATGATATCCCAAAACATTTTGTACTCATTTCAAAACCAAAACCTTTTGAAAAGTCAGACCCCTTTCGGGTTCTGTTTGTTTATCTATTCGAACTTTATTGTAGATTACTAGTGCCATTGTTGTCAACCTGGGCTCTGATACCAACTTTGTAACACCCCAAATCCGTAGGACTCGGAGTGCTACTGGGCTAGGATCTCACAATGGATCCTGACCCTAGCCTAACAACAATTTCACTGAATCTTACAACAAGGCACCGATAGATTAAATACAAAACGTAAAACTAATATATAAATCCCAAAAGGTAATACATAAGTACCGCTGAGTACAAAAGATACATATAACCGTACATCAAATATCCCATAACCCACGATAATAATCCCAGTGTACGGAGCCCTCAGCGGATCACCCTCTCTGGATCACCCTGCAGTTCTCCTAACCTGCAAAGATCTACAACACGGTATGAAACCGTTAGCTAACCATACACATATAAAGAATGAGCATAAGCACAATCACATATCAGCAATACTAAGCACTTGAACATGATATCACACATTTACCCGGTTCATTATCTTTATATAAGTGGTCCAACACACGAATCGTATATATATAAGAATCAATATGAACATATGTGACACGAGGAATATAACCCTCGCCTCTCGGGGAGGTTGCCAGCTGGAGTGGTGATCTAGTCACACTTCCCGTGTACCCTATGGGAGTGGAACAAGTGTCCGTCCCACTTCCATATCTGGCCTGTCCGCAGAGAACCTCCCTGTCTCCACGCGGGATGACTGGGCGAAGCTGTCACGGCCCTACAATGGGCAGTCACTATACCATAGGTCGGTAAACATAATAGCACATACTATCAAGCATAAACATACACCACTCATGCAACATCCAATATAGAGATGGCAGCTAAGTAAGTCCTATGGACTTACCTCAACCTCGGGAGTCTCAAACTCAAACGGCTCTGCTCTAGAGATCAACACAGCCTAAAGAAGGTATAACACATATATCACACTCATATCCATAACAAGGGTCACACCTAGACCCAAGGGATCCCTAAGGATCATATTCCAACTCGTAACCTCAAAGTCGGAACCGGCATAACCGGTACCGTACTCACTCTCGGTCTAACCTCGTATTCATACCTAGCATACTACTAGACCGCTCATACTATAAAAGGAAAGGATCTACCTTACTCAAGGTAGAACCGGAACAAGACGCACCTGCGTGAAGGAGAGACGCAGGGGCGGAACACAGGTGACCGCAGGCGCGGCGGCACTCAGCCGCGGGGAGGTGACACGGGCCGCTGGCAACGTTGACACGGCGCGGCTGCTGTGGAACAGGTGCCGCGGGGGCGGCGGCTTCTGGCCGCGGGGGCAGCGACATAGCAGGAAGTTATCACGCGGCTTCTCTTCGGCTCTTCTCGTGATCAAATCACGTCTTCACTCATCCAAAGTTACATAAAAGTATATACATACATAAACCCACATCAATACACACCTATACATGCATCCAAATCTAAGCTAAAGAGATGAAATCAAGGAAAGGAAAGAGAGGAAGCAAGATCACTTATCACCTTGGGAGTTCTAGGCTGCAGGGGGAGACCACACACTTAGCAGCTAGCTTCCAAGCTCTGCATACATCATCCATCCACCACTAACACAAGTTACACTCACAACTCTTCCAAAGCAAAAAGAGAACAAGAACAATATCAAGGAAGGCAAGGGAGCAAGGAGGCAAGCAAGGCATGAGAGTTGGGAAGAAAGATGAAGAACGAACCCTTGATCAGCAACGGTAAGGAATAAGAAGAGTAAAGGGTAAAGCACGGGTCAAAGGAGTCAACAAAGCCGGCTGCAGCCGCTAGAAACCGCAAGGGCGGCAGCCAGGACCGCGGGGGTGGGAAGCCGCAGGGGCGGCACCATGTGCCCGCGGGTGCAGCTGGCCGATCTCGGCCCAAAGCCAATCTCGGCTATTGTCCGATCTCGGTCCGAAAGACTAATGTTCTTACAAAGCATACCATTAAAGACATCTATATTGACTGAGGAATGAAGTTCCGAGGTAGATTTATGTTGAAGAATGAAGAACTGAAGAGCCATGTGAAGATCATTGAGGTTGGATGCCGTTAAAAGACAACCTCTAAGAGACCCAAGATTTAGACCATGTTGCATTTGGTATTGGACATTTATATCCAATGCAAAGTTGTAGATCTTTGAAATAACTTCGGAAGTAGGACTCATCGGTCACGGAGTTCCAACATGAGCAGCGGGAACGTTTGTTTTACCGATTTGTCGCAAAGCTATTACAGCCATGTTACACCTAGTTACGGGTATAAGGGGGTATAAGGGGACGTAAGTGACCGTACACTAAGCATAAAGGCACCGGATATGACAAATCCAACGACCTGTATTTTTTAGGTTTTTCGACGGGCTCACCATATAAATACAACCATCCATCTTAGGGTTTGAGGCATCCAATTCCATCTAGCATTCAAGCATCCACAACACATAGAATAGGGTTTTCAAGAGCCACAACCCTGAGGTTGCGGCAGTTCAGAGCTTCTAGGGTTCCTGGAATTCCAAGGCCGCAGTTGCGGCAATGTAGAGTTAGATTTCCCTTTCCCTTGTAAGTTCTTTTCACATTTGATATTTATGAAATACTTCAAATCTTTTATTATGTATGGGTGATTCTTCTCGATCTAAGGATTTAATGATCCGATAAACCCTTAATTCTATTATTTCATATATTTTTGTGAATTGAGATTGCGATATTGATTCTATTCAAAGGACTTAATTCCCACCTTTTAATTACCTTCGTTAATCTGGAGTGATATTTTTTAATTGGTTAAGATAAAACAAAGTGAAGAGTCAAACAATTATGTTTTATTGGAAAGATTTGAAAATAGCTCGACTTTGAGAGTAATGTTTTATCAATGTTTTGGGGATTCTTAATCATCGTACAACTCATCGGGCTTTGTACCTTTTAATTTTGATGAACCTCATAAGAAGGTTTTTCTAGGTCTTTTCCGAGTTTCTAAATGCTTCATGGGCTTACATGTACTTGTCGAACCGCTAGATTGAGAGCTACGTGAGTTTGTTAGCACGATCTTGTTTTGTCGATCCTCAAGACTACTTTAGATGGCTACCTGCAATGTTTGTATATCAATGTTTATGAGTCTCATATATGCAATATTACTTTAATTCATTATAGTGAGAATACTTGTTTCCTTAGATCACCTTCTCTCTTTATTCTTATTACAAAGACATAATTATTGCTTTCTTCTTTTCTCATACCTTCAAAGACATACTTTCTTCTTTCCTTTTCTCTTTCTCTTCTCCCCTTCACTTAGCGTAATTAATGTCATTTATATCCAAACAGACACGGTCCCAATGTCTGATAAACCCTTTTATACTACATCCGATCATGTAACACTTGCAGGGCATATTGTTTTATTACGGTAAAACTTTCACGATCAAGGGCCTCAATCAGCCTCGCAACAAGTAAATAGAATCAAATGAACAAGTAGTTTTTAAAAAGAGTCAATCACAAGTTCTAAATGAAAGTAAGCATGTTAGAGATCACACAAAAATATGAATGAAAAAACACATTAAAATACATGTCCAAAGGTCAAGAGAGCTCACGGGGTTGTGTCTAGGTTGAATATTCTTTGAAATTTATTCAAACAATTATGTGCATAAACAATAGGAAAAAGATATCATATAAAGCATCATAGGCACGTCAATTACCAAATAACATTTTTCCAGTATAGAAATTTTCAAAAGGTAATATAGACTCCGTACGAGTCAACTACTCTAAATAAAACATAAATGCAAGAAAAAATCAAGAAAAAACAAAAATAGGTTGGAAAGGGGAATATAAATGCTTTAGTGATTAGTTACACCCCATACATAAACTCCACATTGTCCTCAATGTGGTAGACGGTACAAAAAGAAAATACTCAAAGAACCATGATGCGTGCAACTAGTGGGGGTGTTAAGGAAAGAAGAAAATCACTCGTCAAATCTAGAAGAGAAGTCAGTGTACTCTCTCGCGGGAGTAGAATATATAGTTTCATGAGTACTTCCGGGACCAAAACATATTAACTCTGTCAGAAGATCGGTGTGAAGTACATGAAGATTGTCTCGGCGAGTGGAGATATGTCACATTTATGATCCAAGCTCAGTCATAACTGAAGTGAGAGATGTTATGTGTCCTCGCTGCTACTGGAAGAAATCAAATAAGTTTATCGTAAGCGTCTCGATATGTGTTTAGAAGCTAGGAGGTGGCGCATGACAGCTCCCGCTAGCCTGAGTAGAAGGCTCGGGAAGGGGGCAATAATGTCAACATCAAGTATAGCGTCATTCTTGACCTCTTTAACCTTAGCGCTCCGGATTTATCTCAAAAGGGACTTAGACCAGTTCCTTAAATCTTGGATGGTCAAGGAAGGATCGTGGAGGATGTGGTGGCTACGTACCACTACCAGCAAGCCTGAGATGGATCTTCTGAAAAAGCCCATGTGTCTCAATGTAGAGATAGAAATGTAGAATGGCATTCTAATCGACGCAATCGTAGATATGTCATGTCCAAACTGAACAACAAAGTAAATGATAACAACTCCACACATAAGTGTGATTCATTCTTCCTAGAGGCATTATAGATAGCGGCCAACGGAATAGCTCATATTTGGGCCTTTTCCTATTAGTAGCATTCAAAGCTTACACAACTCCTCTCTAGTGACGTTAGTAGAAAAGACAAACCTTGGGAGGAGACACTCAAATAAGTAACGGTGTAGAATGGTGATCGTTCGTTGAATAATTTAGTGAAGCATTCCTATTCGAAGGCCTCCAAACCTCTAATGGTTCAATTATGGCATGTCATAAGGTAGTAGCATCGTACTAGTGAGCTCTATCAAATATTACACCACCCATATGAAATAAGTAAAGTGCGCCGAACTACGCTAGTGAGTAATGGTGTTAGGTCCCTTGTATCTAGAAGGAGAGAATGTCTCCCTCATACGTCACACTCATGGAATTCAGTGGAATCACTGGAGAGCATATCCAACATCAGCTCCTTGTGAGAGAGCATATGTGACCCGAGAATACGGTCAAAATGAGCATGCTTAACAATCAGTCAGAATTCTGCATTTATCCCAAGGTCGGACAAAAGGATCCGGTCGAGGCACTTCGTCGATGAGAATTTGAGATCAAGGAGTGTGGTGTAGGTGGAAGCATAGATGGAAAGGATGTAATAAAGAATGACAATGAGTTTAGCTGGAGTAGAAGGCTCTTTAGAGGCTCTTGGATGAGGTCTAGCAACAACATTCTTGTGTTGGTTTTATGATAGTGCCATAGTATCTACAAAACAAATATGTGAGAACCGAATAATAGTATTTATAATCAATGAAGCGTAGCAATCCATCAACAAACTTCAAACAACTCTCAAAATCACGACAATTTCCTCAAATAAAATGCTCACAATGCCCATAAAAGGAAAACAAATCAACCAAAATGCATAAAACTGCGTAACAAGGCATTAATAAGCATTATTCAGAATACATCAACATATCCAAAGCAATATGGATCCAAGAAAAAACTCCAAACGAAACTATTTTAACAAAAAGCATTCATAGGGCTCAAACGAGCAAAGTATGCATACAAGCATGAAAAAAGATGAAGCCAAAGTCAAACATCGATGGAATATATTTACCATACTTAATAATCATCATATCAATTATAAGCATAAACCAATTTGAGGCCAATTCATCTACAACAACAAATAACAAATTTTGGGGTTTTTGGCATTTTCAGGATTGGGAAATCATCAAATCTTCAATTCCAAGGATAATCATACAAGAATTAATTAGGGAAATAAATCATACCTTAGATCGATTCAATGCAGTAGGAGCAAAGATTTTAGAGTATTGGATAGAGGGGAGACACGAAATACCGAAGAGGAAAAGTCGAGAATGAGGTGTTGTTGGGCCGTTTTTATAGCCCCGATTGTGTTCATAGTAGCTTACGGCAAAATAATTATACGGTTTGTAGCTTGGCTATATAAGGGATACAATTTGTGGAAAAAACTTGAGGCCGTGTACTGGTTGAATGTAGGCCGTATATCCTTAGTCGGTCATCTAGTGTGACTTCCTGTTTAATGCTTAAGGCAAATTAAGCGTATAAGGGGAAACTTGGGATACTGTTTCAGGCAAAATGGTATACGGTTTCCAGCCAGTATACCATTTACACACAAACCATATTAAGTTTGCAAGCAAATTGTATTTGAACCCGTATTTGCTTCCTCGATCACTTCTATGCACCTTCTTCTTGTGGAACTTGGTGGTTTCTTTTGTTGTTGTCCGGTTTCAACTTAGTCAACACACATGTATGATATGTGTATCCACTAGGTGAAGACTATATTACCCCCAAGAGAATGGTCGCGTCATCGTAAACATATAGCATTCCGGGTCAAGTCGTCTCCTTGATGACTATGTTATCCTCCCCTTACTCTAAGAAGACGTATAAGAAGATGCAAGTGTTATAAAAGAAAACCAAAAGTTACAACCAAGTGGTCGACTTAGAAACACTTCGAGAGTGGAAGATGTTAAATACCCTCAATCGAATTACCTGGGCAACTCCAATCGAATCACCTTGATAACGTAGATGGAGTGAAAACTCTTGTAGAAATTTAACTTTGTCGAGTAAAAAACAAAGGAATAGAGAAATGTAAAATCAAGTTTAAAAACGACTAGGGGTTGAGATTAATTCTCCCAATCCTTTTCTATTGCAGAAATTGTACACGTTATAATGCCAAAGAGTGAGAATTATTTGCTCAAGTAAACATGAGAACGATACTAAACGATTGTATGCATGTGATTGATGAATGCAATCCTAAGCATGCTAGTGAATCCAACATGGTACCTCACATGGTGTTTGCTATAGGTAAAATGCTAGTAAACTACGGTCTCAAACTAGTGGTCAATACAAAGTAATCAAACCTTACATGGTGATTGCTATTGGTTTGATTAAATCATATTGCACTAAATAAATTATCATTCAATTATTCCTCACCTAGTGTTTGCAATAAGAATAATTAAAGTGTCAATCCTAGCAATATAGGTGTCTTATAAAAATGCATCACTAGATTATGAAATTACTTATGAGTCTCATTCATACTAGATGGCCAATTATCAACACATAGGATTTTGCTTAGAACTTAGAAGCTAAACAAAGTGCATAAAGGAAAATTCTAAGCAAGCTTAGTATCCGGCTTTCAAATTAGTCTAAGCATGAATCCTAGTGTTCTAGTCGGTTTTCACTTCCTATATTCTTACCATCATGCTTTGATACTCATATAAATTCTAGGCATTATAACGATACAAATCTATATTTCTTTGGATTCGTATTTTCACCCCAATCCCTAGTATGGAAATACTCACTCATGTTGAGTGAGAAAAACATAACAATCATGTAAACAACCACATAATCCATGAAATCAAGAGAAAGAGATATGAATCTATGAACTAAAACTGATTTAAATTTAACAAAGTACAAAAGAAAGTAGCAATCCAGCTTGGGATGACTCAACTTGGCCACAAATTGGCACAATCTCCTTACAACTCGGACGGAATCGTAACTAACTCGTCCAACTCAGCCCTAAACTACGAAGACTCGGCTCTGAGAATGAGAGAAATAAGAGAGAATTATGAAGTGGTGATTTGGTATTTGACCCATGCAGCTATGCTCCCTTTATATAGGCTGATAAGGTGTAGAAATTGGCATGGCTCGACCCCAGGCTTTGCAAGGACTGCCAACATCACCACCAAGATTCCCTTATAACCGTCGTCACATGGCGAGTTGGTTACAACCACACAAAACATGCATCGATTCAGCTCATAATTGACTCGATCCACGTTGAAAAATAGGTCGGTGACACTATTGTCTTCATGCATTGAGTGGGTTATCTAACTCGACCGCCACTAGAGGGACGCTTGACATGTCTTCCGCCTTGGCTCGATGTCTTCATCCTAGGAGAGCCTAAGTGTTTGAGTCCGAGTCGCTTCCTCCTTCTTTGTGTGAGGGAACCCTGAGTAACGTTGCACGGGTTACTCGACCTCTAAGACTTGCATCTCCGGATGATCTTTTAGCCAATTCTTCTTCTCCTTTAATGTGTCGGAGCTTCTCTTTTGCTTCTTCTTTCTTCACTTCTAATGATGATGAGGGAAGGGTTTCTTTCTTGATTCTTTTGTGTCCATTAATTCCCCTTTTGACCTAAAATCACCTAAAAACAAGAGACAAACGGAAGTAGACATTCTTTGATGCAAATAAGCTCTAGCAAAGATGTAAATGCCGAAACCCATGCAATTCTATCTAAAAACAAAAGATAGCATGAAGGCATGCTATCATATTTCCTACAAGATATTCAATGAAATTCCTGGGACGATAGAGGGTTCCTAAAAAAAGAAAAAAAAACAAAAAAAAAAGATGAAAGGGAAAGAACAATCAAACCAATGGTTGGCTCCCATAAAGCGCTTGTTACGGTTTTTCGCTGGACCTAATTCCGCTCAAGATGGATGTTTAGTAATTCAATACTTCCAATGTTGAGATTCGAAACTTGTTGTTATTGGCTTTCCACGACATACCCCATACGTATTCATGAAGATCGATGTGTCTTTTCCTTCATCAACATGAGCTTCTTCCTTGATTATTCGTTTGAAGGGAATACGGTTTGAGGCAAAATAAAAAAACAATTTGCAAACTATATTAGTTTTGTTATTAAACCATATTTGGTTGAAATTGTCCCTTGAAGCCGTTGAAATTTACGGTATGAGTGGTCGAGGAATACGGTTTGGAATAGGGTTTATGTGAAAAGTCAAATACGGCTTGGAGACCATATATGTGCTTAACACATAAATTGTATTGTTCTCTTGAGACTTAGAATCTTTGTCTTCTTCAGCAATTTGCAAAGGTAACTCAATGTTAGACTTAATTCTTATTGTTTTAAGTGTTATTGACTCATTGGATGCTTCAATAGAAGCCTCCTTATCTCTTTCCAGTTTCATGCCTTAACATCTTGGGATCGTTTCCTCTAATATGTTGTTAGGTGTGGTCACAATTCAAAGAATTCTTTTTCTTTAGCTTCTTCAAATCTTTAGGCTTTTTGGTCAACCTTCTCTTTCAACACAATATGATTATGGACAAGAATTTCAACCTTGATATTCATGTTGGCGAGCCCATCGTTTATTTGCACTTAGGTATTTTCTCGTAGAGGAAGTGGTCAAGTTGTTTATGAAGAATGTTGTCAATTAATGAGGCTTGCCACAATCCATCATCGACCGAGATGGAAGGCTCATGGGGAGTTTTAAATGGAATTGTTCAAAATGTTTAGATCAGATTTGAAGTTTACCACCCCCTACAATCCTTACACAAATGGAAAAACCGAGAGGTTCTACTGCTTACTTGGGGTCTACTAATAACATCCATTTGAGGTTATTTTCCAATCTTATCCATTTCTCTACTCCTTCGAGTGTAATTACATAGCTTATTGTTTTATTTCTTTCTTATATGTGTATTGGATATGTACCGGTTAGTTTATGAAATTGTAGGTATTCCAACATTTGTAGAGCTTAATTGATACATTTGTGATGGAAAGACATCATACACACTAAGGATCTCCCTAGTCAAAAAATTATCAGTCAAGATAGAAAATACTAAGACCCGAGAGTGAAGACAAAGTTTACATCCACAAATGTGCTTGCAATCGACATGATCCACCTATGTTGTTCAGCCACCTCCTGTTGACGTGACACATGACTCGCACATGACCACAGTTCGAAGAGCAAGCATTACGCCAAGTCTTTTAGATTCGGCCTATAGGCCGGGTCCACATTGGCAATTTATGGGCCCGCTTTGACATCTATCTTTCTTTTCCCTTTTTCATTTTATTTGGGCTTTTATTTATCCCGTCCTTTTGGGCATTTTTTTTAATTGTAGTAATCTATTAATGACAAATCCTATCTTATTAAAAGATATGATTTAGTGGTTAAGATAGATCTTAGGGTGATATGTTAGATTTATGCCGTATAAATAATGTGTTATGCCCTAGCTTTTAATCGTCCTTCTTTCCACTTTTTTCCAAGTTTCCAAAGTACACTTTGTAACGCTATCTGGTCGACAAGCTATTCGACTAGGTCGTAGAAAGTGTAAGAGTAGTGATTCTATATATCCTACTCTGTTTGAATGAAATTATAAATAGAGGAGTACTAAGATGTTGATACATCTTACTCAGGATTCGAGATCAGTGAATGGCAGATCGCGAATAATATTGGAGACCAGCACAGATAAGGTGAGATAATTGGACTCACTTCGCTACCATGATAATATTGAGTGCGTACTAGGGTAGTGTGTGACATGCTTGTTAGTTAAAATGAACGAACTAGACCACTGCTGTTTTTTTTCTAAAGAGTGTCCAAGTGCATTATAACGGGTTGTAGCATCATTGTCTGGGCCGATGGTGCCGGAAGGTTCCCCGCGACCATTCCAGTAGCGTATACGGGGGATATGCATCGAAACAAATTCTACTAGTTTACGGGGATAGGGGCGAGGGACCGGGAGTCCCTTGTATCCTTTGTATTAGAATTGTAGCTAACGGTTTGCTGCATGTTGAGTGATTTATTATTTTTCTCTATATGTGATTGTGCCCTAGTATCCTTAATAATAGAATTGTAGCAAACGGTTTTACCGTGTTGATAGAATTTGCAACTTAGATCTCTACCGAGAAATCGGGATGGCAGTGGACTGCCGGGATTTCCTTACTAGGAAGTTGTGGGCGTCTTTATTTAACTATCATGTAGTAGACTACTTTCGTTTCATTTGATTGTCGTACGTGTATAGAGTTTGTTATGTCTAAACATGTTTTACTTTTAAAGGAATTTCATTTCATAATATTTGTGCCATGTTACAAGGTCCGATGTTATTGATGTCAAACTAAGGTAAGGGAGTTACATTGACGACATCCTGGTGTACTTGCGAAACGGGAATGAGCATGTGGGGACCTGAAGATTGTGTTACGGATACTTTAGGACAACGAGTTATATGATAAGTGGTCTAAGTGCGAGTTTTGGATGTCAAAGCTGGCTTTTCTAGGCCGTGTAGTCATGGATGAGGGGATCAAGGTCGACCTGGCCAAGATCGAGTACGTTTCATCATGGAAACCTCAGAGGAATGTCAAGGAGGTGTGTAGTTTCCTAGGACTAGCAGGTTACTACAGACGGTTCGTGGAAGGGTTCTCAGTAATAACCCGATCACTCACTTGTCTATTGAGGAAAACCACCCGCTTTGTTTGGTTTGAGCCCTATCAAAGGAGTTTTGAGGAGCTGAAGAGGAGGTTGACTTCCGCTCCAATCCTAGCCCAGCCAGAGGGCACAAAGGGCTTTGTTGCGTACAACGATGCACCCAAGTTGGGCTTGGGATATGTTTTGATGTAGAGGGGTAAGGTTATTGCGTATGCATCTCACTAACTAAGGACGTACTCACCAGCCACGTTTTGACACTAATTGGGTAATGGTGGATAGATGACCAGCCCTGACAAACCGGTTCACCCCATTAAAACGTGGATGGTGAGTCGGTTAGGAAAGAGTTCACGAGACGGATAATGGGACTACATGGCATGTCTAGGACCAGCGTCTCTGACAAAGTTAGATGGTTCAATTTGAGATTTTGAGGAGCAGGTACCGGACGACATGTTTCGGGTAACCTTGATCCGAGAGCGCATGCTAGCAGCTCAGAGTCGCCAGAAATCTTATGCTGATAAGAGGCGCAAACCGTTAGAATTCTGAGTCGGTTCACACGTATGACTGAGAGTATCACCGACTCGAGGTTTCAGGCATTTTGGCATGAAGGGAAGCTAAGCCCCGATATGTCAGACCCTTTAAGATATTGGAGTGGGTCGGAGAGGTTGCATACCGGTTAACCCTCCCACATGCCTTAGAAAATTAAACATGCATTCAGTATTCCACGTATTTCAGCTTAGAGAATATAAACCTAACCACGACATATGGTCAACCATGAAAATTTCACCGTTGAACCGGACAACACATTTACCGAGCACTGGATAACTATAGTGGAGAGGAGTGTTAAGCGACTACGGTCAAAGATTTTTCGATGCTAAAGATCCAATGGTCCCGACGGGGGATCAATGAGTCTACTTGGGGAACAAAGGATAGTATTAGAAGCTCATACCCGGAGCAGCATGCCTAGTTAATGGCGACTTAAAGTTCGACAAGATAGTTTGAAGCTTGCTTGTGTGTTATGTGTTTATATTATATTTTGCAGTTTGACTTGAGTGAGTATATAAATATTGATGATTGTATTCGGGATGCGTGTGATACCGGTTTGTCGGAACAAAAGGAAATGGACAGAAAAATAATAATCTTTAGTGATAACAGTGAATATGACTCGAAAGTCCGATTCTCGGACTAACCGTACGCCACCCTAAGTTTCAGGACGAAACTTTTTTTTAGGGGGTACTGATGTAATAACCGGAAAAATTTTAAGGATTTTCTTGTTATTTTAGAATTTATTCTAATTTAATTTATTTTATTTAACCCAGAACCGAATTGAATACAAATAAATAAACCAATCGGATCCGAAACCGATCAATAAATCCGAAACTAAACCGGTTATTCAAACCAATTTTAAGCAGCTCCTCCCACGGACCCAAGTGAGCCAACACTCTTTCCCTTCCTTCTTTCCATGCCCAATTACCATACTTGACGTAAGGCCTCTGTCCAGCCGTTCGTCGACGAGCGTTACAGAAGTGAAGTGTCTCATAACTACGGCATTGAAGGGAGTATTCATTCCAGAGCATCGAGTCACGCCTCTCAGTTTGCACCTCTTCCACACCACCTCTCTCACCACCGAATTTCAGTCTTCTACAACTCTAAGCCGGCGACCACGAACGGCTCTTTCTGCAAACCCAAGCCACCATATCCGACCTTTTCCTCTACACTCACGCTCAGCCCCGTCCCCTTCGTTTTCAACCTCTCGATTTCATCTCGCCTCACGTTGCTCTTCGGTTGACCACCTTACACTCTCCTTAACCGAACAACCACAATCGACGATGATTCGGAACACCTAGGCGACCTTGAAGACCCTGTTCAGAGAACGCAATCGAGGAGATTGCCGCCGAGAAGTGTGATCCACTGGAACCGCGCCGGAGAAACCGAACTAGACCTCACGCTCTCCATTCTTTGTGGCTCGACTTGCTTTCGGTAAGCCCTATGTTTGGTCAACATTACTGAACCAATCATGCAAGTGTCACTAGAGATGTGAAATGTGTATTTTGTGTAGGGAAGAGGGCGCCGGTTGAAGATGACGAGGTTATAGATGGAACGTTGTCCCTGTTTTTACGTGTACGTAATTGAGGGCAGTTGTGAGAAAAGGAGAGAAGTAAGAATGCAGTAGAGGAGTGTCGAACTTGAGACCTTGTGGAACTCATAAGTGAAATATATTTTTTTTTGCATTATATAGGATTCGAACCCGGGATCCCTGTCCGACATCACATGGCGTCAAATGGTGACATCCGACCCATCTAATCTCGCTACCAATCCGATGCCGGTAGATCCTAAGCCCGTTTCCTTTCGTCAAATTAAAATTCCCTTAAAATTATTCATGTTCCGATAAAACTATGATAATTTACAAGTTATAATTTATTTAATTGATAATTTAAGTTTAATTAGTTGACGGTAAGGGGAGATGTGTGATTACGCGGATCTAGGTAGAGAACCGGAAATTTTAAGTTTAGCGGAATGGAGATATATATTATCGGAACCGGAATAAGTATTTTGAGCAGTTACGTAGTTTGATGATGTTAAGTATAGATTATGCATTGCCAAACTAGCAAGTTTTAATGAAATGACTATGTTTGCTAGAGGAACCGAAATGAGTGGGTAACAATGGAACCGGAGTGAGAACGCAAAATAGTCTGGAAGTTTGATAATCTAGACCAAGTATGCACTTCTAAAATAGTGATACTTTAAGGGAATGACAGTGCTATGGATAAGAAAATGTGAATGGACGTTTAGGTCCCGAAACCAAAGTTATTAAAGAATGGAAAGGTAATGCTAGATATCATACCCTGACTAATCAAAATGATAAGTCGAACAATATTAAGGGTTGAACTCGTTCTAAGGAAAGATAAATGTGGAACAAGATCATCGGATCTCTAATTGGCAAGATCGCGAGACGTTGAGACCAATACCGATAAGGCGAGTTCGTAGGACTCACTTAGCTACATGTTAATACAGATTGTGCACTAGGGTAGTGTGTGTTATTCTTGTGAAATAAAATGAATAAACTAGATCACTGTATTTATTTTTATAGAGAGGCACAAGTGTATGATAACGTGCCGTAACTGTTGGTCCGGCCGATGGTGCCGGAGGATTGCCCCGCGACCAGTCCAATAGTGTGTAGGGGGAGATGCATCAAAACCAATCCTACCGGTAAACGGGGACGGGGGCAAGAGTCGGGAGACTCTTGTGTTACAAATAAAAGTTGGGAAGTAGAATGACTCAATTCACATAATGAAAGATAATAAACCGGGACATTGTGTGTTGCATGCTGATTGATTTATAGTACTTATATGTATGTGTGCTTTAGGGACCTTAGTATTAGAATTGTAGCTAACGGTTTTACCATGTTGTTAGGATTTTGCAAGATAGATCTCTACCAAGAAATAGGGAGTGGAGTGGCCAGCCGGTTTTCCGTACTAGGACTTTGGGTGTTGGGTTGTTATATATTATTTTCATGCATTTTATTAAAATATAGTTATTTAATTACTAAATGGCTGATGTACGGGTCAGAGTCTGTTTGAGTTAAATACTTTTTGTGAGAGGATTTGATTTAAAATATTTGTGTCTTTTTGCAAGATCCGACGTTANTCGAAGAAGGCCCCACGGTTCACATAATGATCCTGAATTCCAGAGATACAATTGTCGTGACCTTCCAAGAATATATGGATAACAAATGGAACCGCAGTAACAATAATTACAACAAGTGTGACATAAGAAGGAAGATTAGGTGAAACGATGCAAAAAAGGCACGAGAGCCAATAAAGACGTCCTTTGGAGAAGGACTACAGATGCCAACGTCAAGAGATATTCCCAAGACACCGGAAATAGAAGAAGAGAGTATCATAGTGCTTAGAGGAACGTGAGAATAAGTCGTCACACGGTATCATGAAGTACGATCAGGTCGATTGGACGACGGGAAGTTGAAAAGCGGGATCGCTTGCTCAGGAAGTCAAGCAGGCACGAATAAGCGAACAACACCGGTAAGGGTACGAAGAAGGAAGTAGGTAATGGGATCGAAGACACTTAAGAAATGGGTACCGGGACAAACACACGGAATTAACGGAAAGGAAGTAAGAACTGTGACGTGTTCCGCGATGAACGGTAGAGTATCATAACCAAATACAGTAAAGGAATTGGCAGGAATGAATGATGATACACAAGCCACAAGGAAGGAACATCAGTACATGTGAAGCGGGCAAGATGCCACTATTGCTAAGTGACGATTGATTCGACAGAGGATAATGGTTGAAAAATACAATTGATCTAAGAAAGACCCGAGATAAGAGAGAAAAAGAGAATCACAAGAATGGAGAATCATTTCTCAGTATAGAACTCGCTAAGAGTATGAAATGACATGGTCATGCCTACACATCGACCTTAGATGGATCCTTTGAGATCAAGTGGGCAATCCCACGGAGACAAGTGAACAAGAGAGGAGAAAACCGAAATACCGGAAAATAAAAAGTTAAAGAGTAAAGACGCTCAAAGAGTAGCGTTGACGCTCGATAGCCATTACTTGTATGGAAATGATAGTTAGGAATACAAATGATTTAAGCCGCGGTATCACCGGGAAATAGCAAGGACGAGACCGATAAGACAACCCGTAGACCGGGACGATCATGGAGAACAGTACTATGTAGAGAGAAACAAGAGAATAGGGTATATACACAGACATAGACGCCCCAACCAAAGGGCAATAATACGCTCGGAGTTTACCCTGCAGCAATTAAAGTACTAGTTAAGTAAGTCAAAAGGTGAGATATCACACGGAGTGAGAAGGCTTGAAATTAGACTTTGAACAAGGTTGGGCTGAAAGATTTAATGGTAACGCAATAAATGAGAGGGTGGAGAGAGATCACTCAATGGAAAGAACAATGAATATCTGAGTAACAACATCACGGGTGAGCTAAGAGCGACGTTGATGTATGAGTTGAGAAACCAATCCGATACCCAAGAAGACCAGCTAGAGAGGGAAAGAAAATTGACCGCCCTCTTGTCCGCGGAGTAAGACTGATTACCTTGTGTGATCTAGACTAGATCCAGAGAGCTTGAATAGTTAAAGAAAAGGGTCCAAGGCTAGAGGGCGTACCAGTAGTGAGTGCACGAAGGTGTTCCAGGATGACTTTCCCGGCCTACCTCCACAACGGAGCGTAGATTTCAGTATTGAGTTAGGGCTTGGCATGAGACCGATATTGTTTGTGAGGAAGAAGGATAGATCCATGAGATTGTGCATAGATTACAGAGAGTTGAACCGGGTAACGACGAAGAACAAGTATTCGTTACCCCGTATCGATGACTTGCAAGACTAGTAGCAGGGGGCCTCAGTCTTTTGTAGGAGAGACTTGAGGTCAGGATATCACCAGCTGAGGGTGAGGGATCAGGATATCCCTAAGACAGCTTTCCAGACCAGATACAGTCACTATGAGTTTATGGTGATGCCATTCGGGCTCACCAATGCGCCGGCCGTGTTCATGGAGTTGATGAATGGAATATTCATCGACTACGTGGACCAGTTTGTAGTAGTCCTTATTGACGATATCTTGGTGTATTCCCGGAACCGGGATGAACATGCAAGGCACTTGAGGACGGTGTTGCAAGTACTACTAGACAACCAACTCTATGCTAAGTTATCCAAGTGTGAGTTTTGGACATCCGAGGTAGCCTTTATGTGTCATGTGGTTATGGCTGAGGGAATCAAGGTCGATCCGGCCAAGATTGAGTTTGTGTCGTCATGGCAACCTCCTATGAACGTTAAGGAGGTGCGCTGTTTTTTAGGGCTAGCTGGATATTACAGACGGTTTGTGGAAGGGTTCTCGGTCATTGGCCGACCACTCACCGGTCTACTAAGGAACACCACCCGCTTTGTGTGGTCTGAGCCCTTCCAGAGGAGTTTTGAGGAGATGAAAAGGAGGTTGACTTCCGCTCCGATCTTAGCCCATCCAGAGGGCACAGAAGACTTCGTTGTGTACAGCGATTGTAACGTCCGGAAATTTTTTAGAAATAAAAAAAATGCAACGTCCGGGAATTTTTTTGGAAATAAATATACCTTTTTATTTCTTCTTCCGTATATTATTTTACGGAATTGTTCGGAAAATATTTCGACCCGTAACCCGTAAATAATTTTTTACGAGAATGTCGGAAAGTATTCCAACCCGTAAAAATCCGTTACGGAATTATTTTACGAGTTTTGAACCCGTCCCATTTTTTCTTCTCTCCCTTTTTCCACCTCAGCGCGGGCCCCATGCCACGCAGGCGCCACGTCACCTGGGCCCACGTCAGCGGCTGCTTTTCTTCCTTCTTTTCTTTTCTTCTTTTTTTTTTCCTTCCCGCTCCTTTTCTTTCCCCTTCCTTGTCTTCTACTGGAGCATCTAGCTGCCGCCCAGCTACGCTGCTGGAGCTACTGCAGCGCCCTACCCCCTGCAGCACGCTGCCGCCCTACCCCGCCTGCCTCGTCCTCCTGCACCCGAGGCCGACCCCTCGGTCCAAGGTCCCGCTTCCCCCTCTTCTCCTCTCTTGGCTCACTCCACGCTCACCTCCATCCCTCACTCCCTGTTCTGCTCTCTCTCTCTCTTCCCACCCCCGCTCCTCTCTGTCGTCGCCGGAACACCACCGGACCAAGCTGCCACTGTTGCGAGCTTTGCGCGACCTCCTCCCATCTTCGTTTCTCCCCGGAGACCACCGCCACCACCATCTCCCTCTCTTCTCTGCCACCGCCAGGGAAGCCTTGCTCCGCCCTCGCTGCGCCTGCCTGCACGAGCCCCGCAGACGCCACCGGGGAGCCACTCACCACCTGCTCACTCTTCTCCTACAACCTTCCCTCATCTCCTTCTCTGTCGCCGGAGAAAGGCCGCCACCGGGGAACCGCCGCCCACGGGAAGGACCGCCACCGTCTGCAGCCGCGCAAGGAGCCCACGGAGCCTTCCCCTCCCGCGCCTGCGCCCTGCTGCCGCCGCCGGCTGGTGCAATAGCCTTTTTGGATAATTAAATCGGGCCCCCCTCACTTTAGGTATAATTACAATTCTAACCCTCAGTTTTATGATAATTACAGATTATGCCCAAAGTTTTGAGTTATTGCAGTTTTGACCCATATTTCTAAAATTGTTGCAATTATACCCTCTGTTGGGTTTTGTCGGAAATTGCCCCAAGGTTTAATTACGGTTTTGACCCATATGACTTAGGAAATGTATAATTGCCCCGGAAAATACGTTAGCGAGTTTTAACTTCGGAAATTATGAACGAGTTTTAAATAGGTTTTGATTTTTCATATTTGATGATCAATTTAGCATATGGGCTAAATTGTGTAATTTCATGCTAGGTTCCGAATTCCGATAAAAGTCACGAATTCATATCGATCTAGTTATGTCCGTAGTATCATGATAGGTTGGAATTTGCATAACTTAGTGGCAATGCCAAGTAGCGGCTTTTGAGACCTTAGGAGAATGTGAAGAGCGTTTTTAGACCTCGTTAGCTTTTACGTCGTTTTGACGGTAATTATGGTAGCCTCTAGGATGCAGTCCTAGAATGTTAGTCAAATGATCTCGCATAGATCATTTGTGTAGAAGTCCTAGACTTCTCGAGTTGAGCGGGTTTTTATGGATACCTTGTTGTGAACAGGTTGAGTGCTTCCTCCCGAGGGAAGCGAGAGCGTTTGTGAGTAGCGTTTGGACGAGGTAAGTCTCCGGACTTACTTAGCTCGTATTTTACGTATTAGCATTGATGTGTGTTTGGTGGTGCGTGTTTATGTTTTTTTATAACAATTAAACCGGTAATTAGGACCACCGACTTTATATATATATGTGTGTGTGTGTGTGTGTGTGTGTTGGCCCAAGTGTATGATAACGGGCGGTGACATCATCTGCCTAGCCCTGGTTGGGTCTAGGAGGTTCTCGGCGACGAGTCCGGCGGGTATACGGGCGGATGCATCCGCACCATTCCTTGCCGGTAACGGACCGAGGCGAGACATTAGGGTCTCGTGTCACAAAAGAAGTTGAACTAGACTGGAATACGACTTAATAATAAAAGATAAGGAACCGGACTTGTGTGATTTATGTTTGTGTCATGGATGTGTTTGTGCCTTCACCGCTTCTCTAATATCTAGAATATGAGCTAACGGTTTAAAACTGTTTGTGAAGATGACTTGCAGGTTAGGGATGTTGCCGAGTGAGGCGAAGGAGTGGACAAATCCCGCAAATTTTGGTACCGTCCTGACCTTGACAGATGCTTGTTTAGTTCTACTTTGCAAGAATAGATGCCTACACACTCTATTTGTGGCTTTGTAGGTGATTTGGCACATTATGGGGCTAAAACGACGTATTTGAGGATCAAGCCTCAAAGTGGATGCATTGGAGCGAGCATACGTGCACAGGAAAGAGCTAGGATTCAAGCTAAAGGCATGAAACGAACGACCAAGGAGCATCTTGGCCGAGATCCACTAATCTCGGTCCAAGATGGAAGGCTTGGAAGCTACTGCAGTGAAATCTCGGTCGGTACTAGACCGAGATCCATGACGCTGAAGAATCGAAGACGAAATCTCGGTCACGAACGTGACAATCTCGGCCGAGATTCAGCCCGAGATTTCTTCCCTGAGCGTTATATTTTATTTATGGGTTTTTTCCTTTTAGGCCTAATGTTTTTTAGCTAGGTTTTTGTTATAAAAGGAACCCTTGGATTCATTCGAAGGTGTGCTTACTGGGAGCCGCCCATAAGTTACCCTAGAAGTGATGAGCCGTCTCCTACCCTATTTTTCATTCACTGTTCTTCATATTAGTTTTAGATTCATGATTCAGAGTTTTGATTTGAGATTCGTTTGGAAGAGATTGTTGAGTTGAGATTGTTTGAAAGAGATTGTTGAAGTTGAGATTTGGAAGATTGCAGGTTTTTATTTCATTGAATTTAAGCTATTTTTATCCCTTTCCCTTTTACGTTTTATTTGTTTGATATGATTGATATTGGCTAGAACCTTAAGGTTTCAGGGGATGAATGAGAAGATTTGTTTGTACAAAGATCAATAAGGGATTGTTCCCTATAATTGTTGAATCGCTTTTAATCCTATGGAAAGGTTGGTTTTTGCAGGTTTAGAATAATTCTAAACACCTTAACCTAAATAGGAATTGAGACTTACCCGGTGATATTCCTATTTAAATACATAAGAGAACTTGTTCCTAGGTAATAAAGGTTTAACCTTTATTGGATAGAATGTGCCATTATTATTTCCTTTGAGGTAATAATTCCTTAGATGTAACTATAAAGGGTTATTGTGATTCCTTGATTTAAGGAATATGTTTTGTTTATCATGTCTCCCTTTATTATCTTGAAAGCTACAAATAATAGGCTGCTAACCTTTGTGTTCTTAATACGTAATTGTCAAAGAGCATAGATGTAAAGAAACATTCATCCCTTTATGCTTTTCATATGTGCATTTGTGAGATTGTCTTGAGTTCTTATGTATAAAAAATATTCTTGAAATCCCTGGAATCCAATTTTCTTTCTCTTAGTTTGATTATCTTTGTTTATCTTTCTTTTTATTAAACTGCTCTTTATTTAAGGTGACATTTAATTGAGGGCATCACAAAACCCTTTCAAAATCTTTTTGACTTTTTTCCCTTATCTTTTCCAACCTCCTGTCTTTATTTGAGATCTATCATATCATTAATCATCATTGCAGATTAATCCTCCCAGTCTTTGTGTTCGACCCTGGAATACTTGTCCTACTTCGTATGATCCATACACTGTGGGTTCGTTGCTATTTAAGGGATTTATTCCATGTTATAAATTTAAGACTATCCCTTCCTAGTGATGCGAGTTTCTATCATTCTTGATAGGGACTTATTGGTGTGTAAACCAGTGAACAAGTTTTTGGCGCCGTTGCCGGGGATTGGTTCAGTTTAATCTGTGTGTTTGATTTTTTATAGTGTAGATATTTCTTGTTACTTTTGATCTCGGTTCCCTTTTTGTCTTTGTGTTCTCCCAGGTTTAACAAAATGGCTATGAGAAGCTTTCGAGCTGAGTTAGATGAAACCTTGGATCGGCTTGACTATCTGAAAGAGGAACTCGAGTATGAGATTTATTTGGTCAACCTACTGGAAGAAAGTGAAGAAAGCTTGGAGCAAATCCATTATCTAGAGGACGAACTAAAGTACCAGAGATATATAAAAGAACAACAAGAGGAATTGTGGTACAAAAATATAATAGATAGATTGGACAATCTTGAAAGAAGATTAGCTCCCACGGAAAAGGTTCGACCAGAGGAAGAGCGCAACAAGGATGAAGAGCTGACGAAGGAGGACGAGGAAATGGGAAATCTTCTCCCGATCTCGGCTAAGATCACTTCTATCTCGGCCGATATTTTACAGTAGAGAGTTGAATTTCGGCCCGAGACCCTACCTATCTCGGCCGAGATTTCTCAACAGAGAATCAAATCTCGGCCCGAGATCCCATTTATCTCGGACGAGATTTCACAGCAGCAAGACGAATCTCGGCTTGAGATCCTACCTATCTCGGCCGAAATTTCACAACAGAAGGTTGAATCTCGGCCCGAGATCACAAAAATTTCGTCCGAGATTCCTGTGCAGAAGAAAAAACTCGGCCTCCCATGTACTTGTCTCAACCGAGATTTCATCCAAAGCTGCCCGAGATTTGCTGAAAGTCATCCCGAAGCCTTCCATCCCACTCGAGGTGCGCTTGAAAGCTTGAGGGAAGTTCCAAGGGAACCCCCAAAGCTAGATTGAAGCTTCTTCCTCATCAATAGAAGCTTTCAAATAAGTATGGGGTAACCCACAAGGTTACTATCCGGCCAATACCTTCCTCATATGTTGGGGAGAGCGGAGATCATTCACAAGGACATGAAGAGAGTCTTCAAGAAGAAATTTTATGGGTCTTGTGAAAAGTGGTTGCAAGGACTGGATGAGCAGTCCAAGGTTTTTGTTGAGAGTTGAGGCAACCATGGAATTGGGTCTTGCTAGAGACCTTAAACCAAGCGCTTCTCGGGAGGCAACCCGAGGTAAGAGTTTGTTTGCTTTTGTTTTTGTTTTTGCTTTTTGCTTTTGCATTTTTGCACGTTTGGTGTTTTTTTTGTCTTTTCAGGTCTTAGGTAATAAATGAAGAACATATGATTGAAGGAGTTTGCACAACCGCTTGTTTTCACTACCACATCCACATCTGCCAAATCACTGTTTTTTACATTGTGAGTATTCTTTTTCACTTCTATTAATTCTTCACATTGACATCAATGTGAGTTTTAAGTATGAGGTGGGATACTTGCAATATTTTAGCATGTTCCTTTTCATTGCATTACGTTGCATCTAGATAGTTTGAATTTCCTTGTCACACGTTTCTCTTAGCATGAATATAAAAAATAATAAAATAATAAAATAATAAAAAAACTAAAAAAATAAAGAGGAAATCTCGATCGATCCGACCGAGATCCCGACCGAGATCGGGATTTGTCGGGATATAAGCCCAGCTTTCTTCTTCTCCCTCACTTTTCTCAAAATCCTCCAGAACAAAAACCTTGAAAACCTACCCAAAATTCTCAAAATCACTCAAATCTTCACAAAATCCCCTCTTTTCACCCACAATCAATTCCAAATCCAATTCCTAACTCATTCCAATAACAAATTTCATCAAAATCCATCCACATTCACCTCCCCAAACATCAAAATCTAACAAAAAATCCCTTTTCACAAAGAACCCATAAATCCTTCAATTCTTGGAGGGATTTTGCTTAAAAAGGTCTTAGGAACATCATCCAAGCAAATACCGAGCGAGATTTCGACCAAAATCACAAATCTCAGCCGAGACCAAGATCTTAGATTTCGTCCAGAAAATCTCGGACGACCGACCGAGATTTGGACCGAGATCTCACCCGAGATTTGCTTCTGTTGACTTTTTCCGAATCGAGATGGCTCGAATGAAGATTCCGGCAAACAAGAATAAGGCAGCTAAGAAGGGAAAGAAGCAAGCTGGACCATCCGAGACCAAAGGGAGTGTTCCGATCATTCCCGACTCTTGTAAGTCCAACTATACCCGACTTGCTGAACTTGAGTTTGATGCACCTAAGTACTTAGACATTGATGACATAGGTGAATTGGGATGTGGTGAGGATTTAGATTTAATTTTAGAAAATTGTGATTGGTTGCCTTTGGTTTCCATTAAGGAACCAAACTATGCGGAATTGACATTAGAGTTCTTGAATACCTTTGTGTTCAAAAGTGGAAATGAGAGTAATTGTGTTAGATTTCGACTCATGAACGATGATTATGCTATGTCTAAGGATGACTTTGGAGACCTTTTTCACTTTTCACGTAGTAATCTGTCTAGATTTGATGGTGATGTGGACCAAAATGCGTTTTGGCAAGAGATTGCAAAACCTATGGGTGTAGCTGGTGAATGGAAGGCCGGAGAGGCCAAGTGCAAGTTCATTGTGAACTTGTCTTTCAGGTTATCCCATAGGATCATGAGTGAGATCTTTCTACCTAGCCGAGAGACGCAACATCATGTTCTCTTAGGGGAATTGTATATGTTATGGTGTATTTCACGTAATCGTAACCCAGATTCGGCTACATTGATGCTTGAGCACCTTAAAAAGGTGTCCAAGAAGAGTAATGGCTCTATTTGTGTTGGTGGTTTGATCACCCACATTGCTTTGAAGCTGGGTATTGACCTGTCTGGGTAGAAGGTGACGAATATGCCTGTCACAGTGGGAAGGAAATATCTTGTTTATTGAAATATTTTGATACAAAAGGGTAAACAACCCTTTAGAGTAACCATGCCATGGGATGAGAACATTGGGATTGAGTGGAAGAGTGAGTATACGTACAGAGACAGGAGATTTTGGAGGGAGGTTTTTGAGATGGATTTTTCTGAGGAGGGGTATGCAAGTCAACCAGACGATGTAGATGTTGCCCGTGGTGATGAGGATATGGAGCCTGCCACTGAGGCAGGACATGCAGGTACACGTCCCACAGGGGGAGCTTCATCCTCACGAGCTCCCGGGATTAAACACATGGAGACACCCACTCTTGATGGACTAGTTGAGGATGTCCATCAGATTCAAGTACACTAGCAGACGATTCTGGATTTGCTGACAGTGCAGGATGGGCGTTTTTCCGCCTTGGAGAGGATGTGCGGCGACTTGTTTTGCTAGATGTTCGGGCATTCCTTCGACCCGAACAGTTAGCATCCTCCACATGCGCCATCTCCACCTCCTCAGTAGGACGCGCTAGAGAGACCTGCATCATCATTTTGACATTGTGAGTATTGTTTTTATCCCTTCTTAATTTTCAAATTGGAGACAATGTGAGATTTAAGTATGGGGTAGGATGCTTACGATATTTTTTTTAGCATGTTTTGTATTCTACATTGAACATTTTTCAATTTATCTCACACGTTTCTTATTTGTCTTGCATATAAAAATAAAATTAAAAAAAACCAAAAAAAAAAACGTGTGATTTGTGCTTCCTAGTACTTGATGGGACCTCTATGATGAAAATTTGGTGTATGTTATTTGCTTTTGATTATTATTTTTGAGTTTTTGAATGAATTATGAATTTGCAGGAATTGATTCCTTTATTTGCAATTTATATGATTGATGGAAAATTTTATGTATGTGATGAGTTATTATACTTTGCATAGGAATGATTTAGGCAATTCGATTTTTCTCTTCTCTATCTTATTCATGTTTAGCACCTCAAACATTGATCACATTAGCCTCCTTTTACCTATCCGGGAATTAGGATTTTAAAGTTTGAAGGTGTGTGCTTAAAAGGAAAAAAGTGCTTATTTGAAGAAGTTGAAATTGAATTGTATGAGATGTGAATTGAAAGCAAAAGCTTATTGTAACACCCCGAATCCGTAGGACTCGATGCGCTACTGGGCTAGGATCTCACAATGGATCCTGACCCTAGCCTAACAACAAGTTCACTGGATCTTACAACAAGGCACAGATAAATGAAAACCAAAACATAGAAGTGATATATATAAATCAAAAGGTTTATACAAGGTACCGTTGAGTACAATCAAAACATATAACTGTACATGACAAAAGACCCCATATCCACGATAGCAACCTAGTGTACGGAGCCCTCAGCGGATCACCCACTCTGGATCACTCTGCAGCTCTCCTAACCTGCAAAGGATCTACAACACGGTATAAAACCGTTAGCTAACCATACACATATATATAGAAGATGCAAGAGCACAAACACACTTCAGGAATCATAACATATAAACATGCTGTCACACATTTACCCGGTTAATTATCTTTATATAGTCCAACACTCAAATCGAATAAATATCTACATATGAATATATGTGACACGAGGAATATATATAATCTTCGCCTCTGACTGCTATATCTAGCTGGAGTTGTATAAGCGCACATTCCCGTATACCATAAGGAGTGGTAAGTGCCCTTCTCGTATACCAGATCTAGCCTGACTATAGAGAACCTCCTAGACTCCACTACGGAATGAAAGGCAAGTTGTCACAGCCACTACAATGGGCGGTCACTAAACCATAGGTCGGTAATAATCAATATCGCATGCTATAAAGCATATAACAAACACCACTCATGCATACATCCAATATAAGGATGGTAGCTAAGTAAGTCCTATGGACTTACCTCCACCTCAGAGTAATCTCAACCACGATCAACTCTTAACACGATCCAATCCAATCTGGAGGATAGCACTGCCTAATAACAAGGCATAACGAGATATCAATCTCAAATCACTCAAAGGGGTCACACCTAGACCCAAGGGATCCATAAGGACCATATCGAACTTATAACCCTCGATAAACTACTAAACCTCAAAGCCATAACCGGCATATAACGATATGATACTCATCATCATTCTATCCTCATACACAAACCTAGCATGCTACTAACCCGCTCATACTAGGAAAGGAAAGGATCCATACTACTCTAGTAGATCCTGCACAAGACGCACCTGCGTGAAAGGAAAGACGCAGGGGCGGAAAGGTAGTAGGCGCAGGCGCGAACGCACGCGGGGGCGGGCGGTGTGACCGTGGCCGCGGGGGCGGCAACTTCTAGGCGTGGGTGCGGTAACAGGGTCCCGTGGGGGCGGCGTCGCTGGAACACGGGGGCGGCGACAGTGCAGAATGTGATCCCGCGATTTCTCTTCGGCTCCCCACTTGACGATTTCACGTCTTCATCATTCCAAAGCAACACACATACATATATATACACATTCCACTATCAAAATACATCCAATCACATCTAATCCTAAGCTAAGGATGAGGAATCAAGAAAGGAAGAAGAGGAGAAGAAGAATGGAGCTTACCAACTGCTGGGATTCTACACAGGAGGAAAAGCTCAACACAACCACCTCAGCTAACTCCAAAGCTCAGCAACAATAACACACAACATCAACTACCACAAGACCACACAAAACTCTTCCAAACCAAGGAGAACAAGAACAAGATCAAAGGAAGGAAAGGAGGGAAAGAAGAACGTGAGAAGCTGGAGAATGAAGACTGAAACCCTTCATCACGAGCCAAAGAAGAAGCTTAAGGACGAAGAAAAAAAAGGGTAAAGCACAGGTCAAAAGTAAACAAATTCGGCAGCAGCCGCAGGAAACCGCAGGGGCGGGTTCCTTGGCCGCAGGAGCGGATCACGGCCTTAGCCGCAGGGGCGGCTCCATACACCCGCAGGGGCGGCTAAGCCCAAACTCGGCTCTAAAGACTAAGGCTCTTACATCTCACCCCTCTAAAAACAAGTTTCGTCCCAAAACTTGTAAAATCCTAAAACCACTCGGACTCAGAAGCCGTGGTACAACTCTCTCTATAACCTCAAACATGAGCATGGAGGAAATCATCATCTCCAACAACAAAATCACTATCCAAGGCATAGAGGAAAACCATCTCTAGCCAAACCATAATCACATCACAAGGCATAGAGGAAAACCATCTCTAGCCGTATCATACTCATAACAGAAGGGCATGGAAGAAAAACATCTCCGGCAAGACTATGTCCATCAAAATAGCATGAAGGAATAACCATCTCCAGCTGAACCCTAATCATATCACAATAGCATGGAGGAAAGAGCTATCTCCGGCTATAAATAACAATCGTACTAGCACAACAGGATCTAGTAAGATCATAAATCACATCATAGCTGGTACGAAAATAAACACATCATAGCATATAAGCACATAATCACAACACTCACCAAGATAGTAATAAGATCTACTCGTCGATCCTACAAGTACGTCTATCTCGGCGTATAAATCTGGATAGTTCCTCCGAATACTATCCTCAGTCTCCCATGTAGCCTAATGAGGTCCTCGTCTAGACCACTGTATCCTCAACATAGGAATGTCCTTCGAACGCAGGCGTCTCATACCTCGTTCTAGGACTGCAATCGGGTGCTCAACAAAGGTGTGGTCCGGCTCGACCACCAAGTCATCATAACTCACAATATGTCTCGGATCTGGTATGTACTCCCTCAGCTGAGACACGTGAAACACAAGATGAACACCCTCTAATCTCGGAGGCAAAGCTAATTTGTATGCTGCACTCCCAACTCGGTCCAGAATCTCGAACGGTCCGACATATCAGGGGCTCAACTTCCCCTTAATGCCAAAGCGTCTAACACTTCGTTTCGGAGACACTCTCAGCCACACATGGGCTCCCACTCTGAACTCTAGGGGTCTACACCTCCTATCTGCATAAGACTTCTAACGGCTCTATGCAGTCAGCATCCGCTCTCTAATCAGTGCTACTCGAGCAACATCATCCTTAATCTGATCAAGTGTCAAACCACTAACACTGCTCGGCTCATCCCAGCATAACAGAGTACGACATCTCTGTCCATACAATGCCTCATATGGGGTCATCCCAATAGATGCATGCCAGTTGTTGTTGTATGAGAACTCAACTAGTGGGAGATGATCCGTCCACACTTGTCCCCAATCCAACACACAAGCTCGCAACATATCCTCCAGTGTCTGAATGGTCCTCTTTGACTGACCATCTGTCTGAGGATGGAACGCAGTAGTGAAGTGCAAACTCGTCCCCAGGGCAGTCTGAATCTGCTGCCAAAACCTCGAGGTAAATCGTCCATCTCTGTCTGAGACGATCGTCCTCGGTACACCATGGAGTCTCACTATATGCCTAGTATACTCCTCAGCTAATCTGCTCACTGGCCACGTTTCCCGAATAGGGATAAAACGTGCCGTCTTCGTCAGCCTATCCACTATAACCCAGATGGCATCAAAGCTCCTACTCGGTCTCAGCCCAGTCACAAAGTCCATGTGACGTCCTCCCACTTCCTTTGTGGAACGGGTAGTGGATGGAGCTCACCTCCAGGTCTGCAATGCTCGATCTTGACCTGCCGACAAGTTGCACACTGTGCCACAAATCTAGCCACATCGGGCTTCAGCCCTCCCCACCAATATGAACGTCTCAAGTCCTGGTACATCTTACTCGTACCTGGGTGCAATGAATAAGGCGTACAGTGAGCCTCCTGTAATATCCTCTGGCGTAGATCCGCATCAGCGGGTACACAGACGCGACTGCAACGTCTCAACACTCCATCTGCTCCTAGAAGGAACTGTGGTGCCTCATCCCAAGACATCCTCTCTCGAATCCTCATCAGTGTCGGGCAGGTCCCCTGCTTCTGTTTGATCTCACCCAACAGATCAGGAAGAACCTCTAAAGTACTCAATTGGGCGTCCTCATTAGGAAACTAGACGTCCAACTCCATCCAAATCAGGTCTCTCTGCAACTGATGTTGAACTGTCAACCTCGCAATCGCCTGCT
>CM008283.1:44951722-44985289 GCA_002319775.1 Fagopyrum tataricum
CTAAGATGCGGAATGGGCCTAAGATGCGGAATGGGCCATCACCACGGTCCGAAAGCTTGCTCATGCGGCGAGTTGGAAAACGCTCCTTCCTTAGGTGGAGCCAAACAAGATCACCGGGCTCAAAAGAGACGTCGCGGCGGCCCTTGTTGCGTTGTCCGGCAAGTTGGGCGGCACGACGTTCAAGTTGTGTCCTAGTCCGCTCATGAAGCTCAATGATTTGGGCGGCTCGGTTTGCGGCGATGATGTGTTCTCCGTCCTTGAGCGGCGGGGAGTGAAGTCCAACGGGTGTGTGGATTAAGGCCGTAGACAACTTCAAATGGGGACAATTTAGTTGCCGTGTGCCTAGACCTGTTATACGAAAACTCCACAATAGAAAGTAAGTCCTCCCACCTACGTGGGTTGGTCCTAGTGGTGGCTCTAAGTAGAGCACCAAGAGTCCGATTGGTCACCTCCGTTTGACCATCGGTTTGGGGGTGATAACTACTTGAAAACAACAAGTTGGTTCCAAGTTTTCCCCATAGCGTTCTCCAAAAGTGACTCACGAATTTCACGTCCCGATCACTAACGATAGAACGGGTATCCCATGTAAGCGCACCACATTGTCAAAGAACAAGGTGGCAACTTCACTAGCATTTTGGGTGCTCTTACATGCAATGAAATGAGCCATTTTGGAGAAGCGATCGACTACCACAAAAATGGAGTCTTTGCCTCGTTTTGACATAGGCAACCCGACCACAAAGTCCATGGATAGATCCTCCCAAGGTCCCATTGGTATAGGCAAAGGAGAATACATTCCATCCGGACCTTGGCGCGACTTTGCATGATGACATGTGATGCAACCCTTGCAAAACCGTGTCACATGCATACGCATCCGGGGCCAAAAGAAATGCTCTTGGAGAGCGGAAAGGGTCTTGGTAGCACCGAAGTGACCACGGCCCTCATGAGCTTCCTTGATCAACAAATGGCGTATAGATGAGCGCGGAATGCAAAGTTTTCCCGCTCGGAAAAGATAGCCATCGTTAATAAAGAAAGACTCGTGCTCTCGGAGGTCGAGGCATTGTGCCCATATGTCCTTGAAGTCAAGATCCGTGGCATATAACTCTTTGATAAGAGCAAAGCCATGTATCTTGGCGTCCATATACACAAGAAGGGCATACCGGCGAGAAAGGGCATCGGCTACCACATTCTCCTTGCCTTTCTTATGCCGAATGACATAAGGAAAGGTCTCTAAAAACTCTACCCAACTAGCATGGCGCCGACTTAGATTTGTTTGACTCTTGAGATACGAAAGAGCCGCATGATCCGAATGAATCACGAACTCCTTCGGCCACAAGTAATGTTGCCATGTCTTAAGACAACGAACTAGAGCATATAGTTCTTTGTCATATGTAGGGTAGTTGAGCGAAGGACCGGAAGTTTTTCACTAAAGTAGGCAATTGGACGAGTCTCTTGTAAGAGAACTCCTCCAATGCCCACATTCGATGCATCACACTCCACCTCGAAAGTTTTCGAAAAGTTTGGGAGTTGGAGTAATGGTGCATTACAAAGGCGGTCTTTGAGCGCATCAAACGCTCGAGCATGGATATCACGCCACTCAAACGTGACACCCTTGGTAGTAAGCTCATGGAGCGGGGCCGCTACCGTGCTAAAGTCCTTGACAAAGCGCCGGTAGAAACCCGCTAAGCCGAGAAAGGCTCGGACCATGGTGACCGTAGTAGGAGTAGGCCACTCCCGAATAGCACGAACTTTAGATTCGTCTACTCGTAGTCCGTCCTTAGACACGACATAGCCAAGAAAGATAGTGGTGTCCGAGCAAAAGACGCATTTTTCAAAGTTGACATACAATTGCTCTTGTCTAAGGCACTCGAGCACTTGGCGAAGGTGCCCGATGTGATCCTCCAAAGACGTACTAAACACCAAAATATCATCGAAATAAACAACGACAAATATACCCAAGAATCGGCGCAAGACATGGTTCATGAGGCGCATGAAGGTGGATGGGGCGTTGGAGAGGCCAAATGGCATGACAAGCCATTCATAGAGTCCATACTTCGTCTTGAACGCCGTCTTCCACTCGTCACCTGCGGCCATCCGGATATGGTGGTAACCGCTCCGGAGATCAATTTTGGAGAAAACGGTGGCGCCGTGGAGCTCATCCAACATGTCATCAAGGCGCGGGATCGGGTGGCGGTATTTTAACGTGATTTGGTTGATGGCAACGACAATCAACACACATCCGCCATGATCCGTCTTTCTTTGGCACTAATATGACTGGGACGGCACATGATGATAAGGATTCACGCACATGTCCCCGGTCTAGGAGCTCTTGCACTTGACGTTGTAGTTCCTTCGTCTCCTCCGGACTTGCTCGGTACGCGGCACGGTTTGGTAAAGAAGAACCTAGCACAAAGTCAATTTGGTGTTCAATCCCTCGGATTGGTGGCAAGCCGGGTGGTAGGTCCTTGGGCATAATATCCTGAAATTCGGACAACAACAAAGACACCTCGGGTGGCACATTACTCGGGTCATGAGAAGTAGATAAACAAAACGGAACAAGCAAGAAACATGGAAACTTGCCTTCCATGACCGGTTGCAAATCATGCCGGCGAGCTAGGAGTATCCTCGGTTCACACCGTCCTTGAATTACGGGGTCCGAAGATGGAAAAGGTGCACTCGTAGGAACGATGCGGCCTTTTACTTCCTTTGGACTCGGTAGCATGGACAAGAGGGGCGGTGTTCTGGGATTTGGAAGTACTAGCACCTACAACATCGGAACTCCGAGGAGGGTCCGATTTTGCCCCGGCGCCTTAGCGGACTCATCTATAGATTGTTGCCTCTTCCGTTCCGCATAGTCAACCAAAATTTCGTGCGGAGTCATAGGCAAAAGTGTGACCCGTTTTCCATTATATTGGAACATGTACCGGTTAAGATAACCATCGTGAAATGTTCGGCGATCGAATTTCCATGGTCGCCCTAATAGGACATGTGTGGCGTCCATCTTGATAACATCACAAAGGACCTTATCAACATAGGCTCCAATAGAAAACGTCACCCAAGCTTGTTGTGTGACGGTGTCACACGCCTTATCGGAAATCCATTGGAGTCCGTAAGGTGTTGGGTGGGGGTTGTAGGCAACTTGAAGTGTTTTACCACTCGTTCGTTGACAATATTGCAACAAGAACCCCCGTCACAATGAGAGAAAGACTCGTATTATTGACCAAGCAACGAGAGTGGAAGAGATTCTCGCGTTGATCAATAGGAATAAACTCTTTAATAGCCAAAAGACGACGAGAAACAAGAGCGAATTTACCGGGTTGTGCTGGCGCGCAAGCAAGCTCGTCGTCACATGGTTCCATTCCAAATTACGGGTCGGCGTCTTGGTCATCCTCAATGATGATATCGCCATCTTGATGATCATCTTCGTCCTCGAAATATGTTGGGTCGGCAAACAAAACCCGTTTGGTGTTTGGACAATCACGTTGCACGTGACCAAAACCGCTACACTTGTAGCACACGGGTTCCCTTGGGCGAGCCGCCGGTGAAGGTCCTTGTTGACCTCTCGCGGGAGGTGTCGGGGCCTTGGGCCCACGGTTTGGTGCCATCTCATTACCCGCTTGCCTATTGGATTGACCCGTCCGTTGGGCTCCTTTGGAAACGTCGGCATCTGGAGAACTAGGCACATCTCGAGTACGTGTGTTAGAAGAATGAGGATATTGACTCGAGGAAGAACTATACCTTGAATACCGAGGCGTCTCAAGTTGTTGCTTGTAGAGCTTCATGGCGGCATGGCACAATGCCCCCAAATCCTTATATGGCACAATCTCAAGCGGGCGCCGAATGGAAGCATTAAGCCCACTCATGAATTTGGTGCGAAGGGCGGAGGGAGAGGCCGAGACGCCGGCCTTAATGTGCATGTCCTCGAGTTTGGCCAAGTAAGCCACCGGGGTGAGGTTGCCTTGTTTGAACTTGGCAAGTTGCAACCGCATATCATTCTTGAAGTCCTCAGGCACGTATTTCTTGGTCATGACATAGATCAATTGCTCAAAGGTCGCAATCGGTGCCCATCCTCGCCTTTCACGGGTGATCTCATACCGGTTCCACCAATACTTGGCATCTCCTTCAAAGTAAAGAGTTGCCACCTCGATTTTCTCGTATTCATCCTCAAAATGACAATGTTTCAAGGCTCGTTTCATATCTTGCGCCCAATCAAGAAAAACACACGGATCATAGTCACCATGAAAGATAGGGAATTTAACCTTACCTTCCCTATGAGCGCGGTAGGGGTCCGGGCGGGGCGGTGGATTGTAGGCATCATCGGCACGGGCTCGCCGGTGGCCGCCTTGACGCCGGTGGCACCCATGAACGGGTGGATCATGCCTAGGTGGGTTTGGGGGAGGCAACCATTCTTCACCTCGGTCTTGGTTCTCATAAAGGTCCATGATGGGTGGGTGCCATGGACGGTCATGTGCCACCCGTTCCAAGTCGGACTCATCACCAGAGAACTCGTTGAAATCGTTTTGCTCATCATACTCATCAAAGTCAAGGGTCGTCGGTTCCCGGGTTGGCCGTTGGCGACGGTGTCCGGAACGATCATTCTCACGACCATGATTGTTGGTCGAGTCGGAACGGTACCGGGGCTCTTCCCGGGCTCGACGGTCGGTGCGGGGCGCACTAGGTGGAGGTGGAGAAGGGGCATACCGTTGGTGTTGAGGCTCATAATGCTTGTGCCGATTTTATGTATTGACTATGAGAAGGTCATCTTGAGTCGGGTCGGGGAATTCTTCGTCCTCTTCATGGGACTCATTTCCGTCAAGAGGTAAGGGACGTTGGCATTCAATGACGGACGCAAGCCGGGGACCGTTTGATGGCCCGGCTCCTAAAATTCCCTTGCCCTTCCGTTGTGCATCGGATGTGGAAGCATTGACTAAGGTCTCAATCGGAATTGTTGGGGTGGGACGTTGGGCAAGCCTTAGAGCCTTAAGAGCTTCCAACTCTTGCTTCAAGGTAATATTTTCTCGGGTCAAGGCATCAAACTTTTGTTGTGCCTTCAAAGCTTACAATTCCTGCCTTATGGAGTCATTTTCGAGGGACAACGAAGCATTTTCTTGAGCCAAAGGTTCATTGGACTCTTGCGGACCAGAATCCTAAGAAGTTTCCAATTCAACGTTAGTCATTGCTCCAAATCAGCACACAATTGCAAGCAATCAATTGAGCAAGGTGACAAGTTAAGTCAACTTTACCCAAGTTCAAGTGTTTTATCGGGTTCTACTTTGGGGAAGGCCGTTTGGCGGTTAGGCAAGTAAGGCAAATCCAACAAAATTGAACCAATTACACACAAATAAACAAGTGATATTTTGCAAACGTATGTAAGAAAATGGAGAGGCGGCAGATGGACGGATTGTGCAGTCGGCAAGCTTTGCTTGCTTTCGGTCTTTGACCGTTTTGTAAAATCCGATTTTTCGGATGGACCGGTTTGCCGGACGTCTTTCCACTTTTGTGTTTCGTTTCTTTGAAACGTTTTGAGCAACACTTTTTTTTTTTTTTGAACACAAATCCGTATTGATGAAGAGTTTTTTTCTCTTTGCTTGGAATATCAAATGCGAGATATCCGAATTTTCGTTAACAAAAATACCCCAAGAAATTTGGTGAAATTAATTAACAAAATTGTCGGATTGGGTCGGTTTAAGAAAAAGACGGGTTTGATAATTGGTTTGATGGCAAACCAAAGATCACCTATTTTCTTTTTTTTCAAATTGATCAAAAGAAGAAAAAAAATTCAGGAAAAATGGATGAACATGATGAAGAACATGATGAACAACATGAAGATCATGAAGAACAAATGAAGAACATCATGAACAAACGAAGAACATCATGAACAAAAGGCTAAATAGGTTGAAGATAATAACGCACAAAAACAAGAGTAAAGAGAACTTAGCTTTGATCCATTTGCTCTAATGCCAATTTGATGCGTCCTTGGAGGTAACCAAGGATAACTTTCGGATCTAGATCCAGCCAAGCTCCAACTACTCCTTGATTCTTTGTGCGGCGTTGTTTCGATTCAGATCCAAAGGGGCGGAAGCGATGAAGAAACAAGGGTTGATTCGATCTAGAGAGATCGAATAAACCGTTTGATGGAGATCGAAAGTTGATTCTAAAGAAGAATCCTCGAATATGGTGTTCTTGGATCAAAGATGAGATCCAAGGAAGAAATTTGAGAAATAGACGGGAAGGTTTGATGCCCAAACTAAGTCAGAGGAAAGTCTTCTAAAAAACCTAGTAAAATTGATCATGAAAAATAAGTGAGGCAAGAGGTCCCTTATATAGAGAGTCTTGCCCACCTATGGGCCAACGGGCCAAACAAACATACATACGAAAAGTCTAACAAGGAAAAAACCCTAAAAGATAAGATCAAAGGGAATATTCTATAAGGAATATCCCTTTTATTACATAAAAGGAAAACATTCAAAAAATATAGTCCGAAAGTAAAAGCGTGGGCGGGACCGGTAGCCTATGCCATGGTGGTGTAGAGACACGGCGTACCGGCGACTGGTCTAAGTGACGAAGTGGCGCAGGCGATGATGGATCCGGTAGCTCGGGCAATGGCCTTGGCTCGGGATCGAGTGAGCGGTCCATCTGAGCGAACCCTCAAAGCCTCTTCCTCATCGTCTACGGTCAACGTAAGAGGAGCATCCAAGGGCGCATCAGCTAGGATCTCACAATGGATCTTGACCCTAGCCTAACAACAAGTTCAATGGATCTTACAACAAGGCACAGATAGATGAAAACCAAAACATAAAACTGATATATATAAATCAAAAGGTTTATACAAGGTACCACTGAGTACAATCAAAACATATAATTGTACATGCAAAAGACCCCATATCCCACGATAGCAACCTAGTGTATGGATCCCTCAGCGGATCACCCACTCTGGATCACTCTGCAGCTCTCCTAACCTGCAAAGGATCTACAACACGGTATAAAACCATTAGCTAACCATACACATATATATAGAAGATGCAAGAGCACAAACACACTTCAGGAATCATAACATATAAACATGTTGTCACACATTTACCCGGTTAATTCTCTTTATATAGTCCAACACTCAAATCGTATAAATATCTGCATATGAATATATGTGACACGAGGAATATATATAATCCTCGCCTCTGACTGCTATAGCTAGCTGGAGTGGTATAAGCGCACCTTCCCGTATACCATAAGGAGTGGTAAGTGCCCTTCCCATATACCAGATCTAGCCTGACTACATAGAACCTCCCAGACTCCACTACGGGATGAAAGGCAAGTTGACACAGCCACTACAATGGGCGGTCACTAAACCATAGGTCGGTAATAATCAATATCGCATGCTATAAAGCATATAACAAACACCACTCATGCATACATCCAATATAAGGATGGTAGCTAAGTAAGTCCTATGGACTTACCTCAACCTCAGAGTAATCTCAACCACGATCAACTCTCAACACAATCCACTCCAATCTAGAGGATAGCACTGCCTAATAACAAGGCATAACGAGATATCAATCTCATATCACTCAAAGGGGTCACACCTAGACCCAAGGGATCCATAAGGATCATATCGAACTTATAACCCTCGATAAACTACTAAACCTCAAATCCATAACCGGCATATAACGATATCATACTCATCATCATTCTATCCTCATACACATACCTAACATGCTACTAACCCGCTCATACTAGGAAAGGAAAGGATCCATACTACTCTAGTAGATCCTGCACAAGACGCACCTATGTGACAGGAAAGACGCAGGGGCGGAAAGTTAGTAGGCGCAGGCGCGAAGGCAGGCGGGCCCGGGCACTGTGTCCGTGGCCACGGGGCGGCGGCTTCTGAGCGCGGGTGCGGTGACAGGGTCCCGTGGGGCGGCGACGCTGGAACGCGGGGGCGGCGACAGTGCAGAATGTGATGCCGCAATTTCTCTTCGGCCCCCACTTGACGATTTCACGTCTTCATCATTCCAAAGCCACACACATACATATATATATACATTCCACTATCAATATACATCCAATCACATCTAATCCTAAGCTAAGGAAGAAGAATCAAGAAAGGAAGAAGAGGAGAAGAAGAATGGAGCTTACCTACTGTTGGGATTCTACACAGGAGAAAATGCTCAACACAACCACCTCAGCTAACTCCAAAGCTGAGCAACAACAAAACACAACATCAACTTCCACAAGACCACACAAAATTCTTCCAAACCAAGGAGAACAAGAACAAGATCAAAGGAAGGAAAGGAGGGAAAGAAGAACGTGAGAAGCTGGAGAATGAAGAATAAAACCCTTCATCACGAGCCAAAGAAGAAGCTTAAGGAGGAAGAAACAAAAGGGTAAAGCATGGGTCAAAAGTCAACAAAGTCGGCTGCAGCCACAGGAAACCGCAGGGGCGGGTTCCTTGGCCGCAGGAGCGGATCACGGCCTTAGCCGCAGGGGCGGCTCCACACACCCGCAGGAGCGGCTAAACACAAACTCAGCTCTAAAGACTAAGGCTCTTACACTTATGAAGGGATTGTTGGCTATAAAGATGAGTAACTCGGCACCATTCACATAGTCGGGTGTTTGAGTCTTGCCAAAATCTGATTGGTTTTAAAAACTTTCCCTATGAGTTGATTTGATATGTGCATTTTGGTGTGAGGTACGTGAAGGAAAGTGAACACCAAGGTTTCGGCTACTGTGCACCAATGCCTTTCACTCAAGAAAAATAAAAGAAAGAAATAAGAATAAGAAAAGAACGGAAGAGAAAGAAGGAAAGAAAAAGAAAGAGAGAAAGAAAAGAAAGAGAAAGAGAAAATAAAATTTTATGCAAGGGTGGTGAAAGTTGAGTTGAAAAGATGAAGTGTGTTGTTTCTTCTTCCCGGATTTGCACCACATGACCTAAAGAACATCCTACCCTTATCACGTTTCTTGGCCTTTTCTTTGCTAAGTCCTTTTGATCTATGTACACATGTATTTGACTTGGCAAGCCTAAACTTGAATTTCTCATGAATATTAGATATTGATAGTTTTGATGATGAACGTGAAATTCTTGTAAAGTATGATTATCCTTTTTATGCCTATTTCATTTGATCTTAATTGAAATATATCTTTGGCTATGAAGATGCACTATTGAGGGTGATCATATTTAGAAACACTACACGTTTTTGTTTTGCATAGATAATTCATGTTATCCTATCTTGGATTTACTTCTTGCTTGGGGACAAGCAAGGATAAGTATGGGGTATTTTGATAACATGATTTATCGACCTCTTTTTGTCATGCATTTAGGTAGATTGTCCCTTTCCGCATTCATGTTTTTGCCTTAGTTTGTGTCATTTATGCTTGTTTAGTTCTACTTTGCAAGAATAGATGCCTACACACTCTATTTATGGCTTTGTAGGTGATTTGGCACATTATGGAGCTAAAATGACGTATTTGAGAATCAAGCCTCGAAGTGGATGCATTGGAGCGAGCATACGTGCACGGGAAAGGGCTAGGAATCAAGCTAAAGGCATGAAAGGAATGACCAAGGAGCATCTCAGACGAGATCCACCAATCTCGGTCCGAGATGGAAGGCTAGGAAGTTACTACAGTGAAACCTCGGTCGGTATCTCGGGTGAAATCTCGGGTGACCAGACCGAAATCCATGACGCTGAAGAATCGAAGATGAAATCTAATTCCCGAACATGACAATCTCAGCCGAGATTCAGCCCAAGATTTCTTTCCTGAGCGTTATATTTTATTTACGGGCTTTTTCCTTTTAGGTTCAATGTCTTTTAGCTAGGTTTTTGTTATAAAAGGAAGCATTGGATTCATTCTATGGTGTGCTTACTGGGAGTCGCCCAGAAGTTACCCTAGAAGGGAGGAGCCGTCTCCTACCCTAGTTTTCAATCATTGTTCTTCATATTAGTTTTAGATTCAAGATTCAGACTTTTGATTTGAGATTCGTTTTAAAGGGATTGTTGAGTTGAGATTGTTTGAAAGAGATTGTTGAAGTTGAGATTTGGAAGATTGTAGGTTGTTATTTCATTGAAGTTGAGTTCTTTTTATCCCTTTTCCTTTTATGTTCTATTTGTTTCATATGATTGTTATTGGCTAGAACCTTGAGGTTCCAGGGGATGAACGAGAAGATTTGTTTATACAAATATCAATGAGGGATTGTTCCCTATAATTGTTGAATCGCTTTAAATCCTATGGAAAGGTTGGTTTTTGCAAGTTTAGAATAATTCTAAACACCTTAACCTAAATAGGAATTGAGACTTACCCGGTGATATTCCTATTTAGATACATAAGAGAACTTGTTCCTAGGTTTACCTTTATTGGATATAATGTGCCATTATTCTTTCATTTGAGACAATAATTTTTGAGACGTAACTGTAAAGGATTATTGTGTTTTCTTGATTTAAGGAATATGGTTTGTTTAGCATCTCTCCCTTTATTATCTTAAAAGTTACAGATAATAGGTTGTTGACCTTGGTGTTCTTGATACGTAACTATGAAAGAGCATAGATGTAATGAAACATTCATCCCTTTATGCTTTTCATTCAAATATGCATTTGTGAGATTGTCTTGAATTCTTATGTATAAACAATATTCTTGAAATCCTTGAAATTCAATTTTCTTCCCTTTAATTTGATTATCTTTGTTTATCTTTCTTTTTATTAAACTGCTCTTGATTGAAGGTGACATTTAATTGAGGGCAACACAAAACCCTTTCAAAACCTTTTTGACTTTTTTCCCTTATCTTTTCCAACCTCCTGTCTTTATTTGAGATCTATCATATCATTAATCATCGTTGCAAATTAATCCTCCCAGTCTTTGTGTTCGACCGTGGAATACTTGTCCTACTTCGTACGATCCATACAATGTGGGTTCGTTGCTATTTAGGGGATTTATTACATGTTATAAATTTAAGACTACCCCTTCCTAGTTTTGCTATCCTGTGAGTTTCTATCATTCTTGGTAGGAATTTATAGGTGTGTAAAACCAGCTAACATAATTTATCTATAAAAATCCAAAATAATTTAACAACAAAACTATAGAAAATAACCTCAACAAAACCTTTTTAAAAATTTAATTAGTTAAGAGATTTACCAAATATATTTCTAAATTATAAAATCCGTCCAAATCTTAATTGGTCAAGTTCTTTTTATCGACAAAATTGTACAGGTTCATTAAAAAATTCAATTAATTAATGTATTGATAAAAAATAAATAATCAAAATGCTAATTGATTACCTAAATTTAAAATTTTCATCAAAATCTACAATTCTTCAGCAACAAAATTAGATTTTGTCATATCTTATTATCTATATCTTATTTTCTCAAAAATTATGGTGATTAACATTAATTATAATTTTAAAAAAACACGTAAAATAAGAATTTAAATATGGTGATTAACATTAACTTCCTAAAATCTCGAAACTATATCAAAACCCCAACATTAGATTTGCGCGTATCTTCTAACCTACTATTCAAAAATATTAAATAAGAGTTTTAAATAATTAACATATAATTAGTATTTATTTTAAATTAGTAATAAAAAATAAATTCGGTTGTCATTTAGACCAATCAAAATTATACTTATAATAATTAAAAAATATATGTAAAAAATATTTTAAATTTATTAGGTTTTAAATTAATCGATTATCCAGACATATTTTACGTAGCCTACTAATTTTCCTTCGACTACAAAATATACAAGTTTTTTCTTGCTTATTCTCATATCCAAAATATTTAGAATAATGTAAAAATAATTATGATATATTAAAATTAAAACCCGCACAAGGTGCGGGTAATATACTAGTTTGTTAATTGTTATGGTATGATGTTTGTTAGTTATTGGAATATTGCCATTTGTCATACTCTTCATTCATTACTCACTTGTTCTAGATAAACACAACTTGTCAACTGGCCCTAAAGTCGTAGACTTTGAGTTTTCGTTTCTTCAAATCTCTATTCTTCAAACACGACGGACAACTTCTCAACTCTTTTCAATTTTTCACTTGTAGAAAATTAGAACCCCGTTTTAATCAAAAAAACAATTGTCCATATCCTACTTCAAAAGTTAAAGGAAAGGTCACCTTCGTTGGTGACGGAGCGATCGATGTGTAATTCAATTTTGAGATTTAATTTTGGATATTTAAATAAAACTTAATCATGCTTTGAGGAAATTATCCAACACATTAGTATAATTATTGAAAATTTTAATGCTTTTGGTTTTAAGTATGACATAAATAAATACTTTTTGTGTAAATCATAAATGGTAAACACTATAAATAAATTACAAGTCGAGCGGAATTTGGCTCATCCCGTCCTAATCTCAATCGAGATAGGGTCCGGTGAGATACAATTTTTTAAAAAAAAACACTAGGTCCGTCTTGATCCCGTCTCATGTAAAATAGCCGGGAGGAGACTGAAATGACCTCAGTCTTGTCTCATCCCGTCCCGTGTACATGTAGGAAATATGAAAGTCATGAAAGGGGAAAAAAATGATGTTATGGCTTAGTGTGTGTTTGGCTAGCAACAAAAAAAACACTAGTTTTAGTGTTTGATAGTATTTTTTGTAGTGTTTTACGGAAATACTAGTGTTTAGTGTTTTTTAAACCTAACGAGTGTTTGGTTGGATTATGATTTACACTAGTGTTAGTGTTTTTTTATAAATTAATTATTTTTGGTCCCTCTTAAAAATTTGACATTGAAACTTGATCAATATTATCTCTTTTACTCTCCCATCCTTAGTAGGTAATAACTCAGTCTCTTCAACATCTGCTTAATCAATTTCTTAATTTACCGAGATAGATAATTTATTTCCATGTTTATAAACACTCTTCAATTCACTTGCAAATATAGCTGGAGCTCATTAGCAGATGTAGCAAAAATCTGCTAATATCTTGCTCAACTTTACAATGAGCCAAATATAAAATTTGTTTGGTTAGTGATGAGAAAGCAACTAGAAAGAGCAAAAATCAAATCATACAAAAAATATGAAGCAAAATCAAGTATTGCTAACTTATTTATTTAATTTGTTGTACAACGCTTCATTTTATCATTAAGAGTTTTCTTCACTTATAAAACACAATACATAAATTAATTTCTTCACAAAACTCAGATATAAATAAGGAAACAAATTGGTAACAAATTATTCTAGAAACAATGGCATGGATTTCCCGTTCGATAAAGGGGATGGTGGTGAGAGTGGAGGATAGACACACCAACCTCAAACCTAGCAATTGGGTGTATTTGGAAGCAAATTTCCAATCATCGGCAATTCAAGTCATCAACAATTTAAGTTTTGAAAGCAAATTTCCTTCCATCTCATATCCCTAGAGACAATCGATCATCATTGGCAAACATCAAAACTAACAATTGGGTGAATTTGGAGGCGTGGTAGTTCTTAGGGTAAAGGATAGATGCACCAGTCTCGAATGTCCTTCCGACGAGGTTAACGGTGGTTATACGACCTCCGACAACTCCATCTTTCTTGAATATGTGGATTCTCCCAATCGGCGAAGGGGATGGTGGTATGAGAGTAAGTATGGAGGATGTGGGCGACGGAGAAGAAGAGAAGGATGAGTTCGGATTGTGGCAAGTTAAACCATAGATAAACGGAGAATAGGGAGTTCTTCGACGAAGACGAAGACGAAGAAGAGAGGGATGAGTTTTTCAAAGAAGAAGAAGAACAAAGGGATGAGTTCAACAACGCAGATCTGTTTTGGAGGTGAGAGAAACATCATTTATACATTGTTTAACAGTGTAGGGAAAAAAAATATAGGGACAATGATGTATTTTTGTACCCGAACCACTAGTTTAAGATGAGAAACCCTTTGCTCTTATTACAGTTTCAAAAATACTCTAGAAAACACTAATCACTGGTGATTTTTTGGCATGCCAAACACCCTTTAATTTTTTACACTCATAAACATTAGTAACCACTAGTGTTAATTGTATGCCAAACACACACTTAGATTGTTGGTTAGCTGGTTTTTTTTTTAAGTATGTCTTAAGTTGTTAGATACACAAATGTGTTCTAAACCTAGAATATTAAATAAGATTAATCAAGTAGGAGTAATGGAAACATGAAATACAAATATCTAAAAAGTATGAGATGTGGTTGCAGCGTGGCAATAATAGGGAATGTGGTTGGACAAAAAGGTAAATAAAATGAAATTTGGTGGGAGCTTCAAATTGTGCTTTCTTGGATCCTGCGAGAGACAATCCACAATGTCCACCAGGCCAAAGTTAAAGCTACCAAGGAATGATGAAAAAGGCCCCCGCCCTGCAAATAACTAAAGTATACCCACACAAAGAACAAACTATTGTCCCCAAATACTAAAACAACTACTTTTTTTTTTTTTTTCATATTATTTGCTGCACAAACGAACTTCCCTAAATATTAATACTTGTTAATATATAATTTTAAATATTTCCTCTTTATAAAACTTAGATTTATTTTATGATGTAAAAATGATTGGCAAATGACTTCAACAACATATATAATCTATATTGTGGCAAAAGAAAACAAGTAAAGTTGATTTATTTTAACAAAAACATTAAATTGCTACTTTTGAGGTTTTAGAATGCATTTTAATGAGAAATATCCTATATAACTTAGGTCATCTTATGTTTTAAAATCCATGTTAAAAATAATTTTGATGAAACAAAAATTCTACTTTCTTAAAATAACATTTCGACTAATTAGATATGTTAAGATAAGTAAATTAATGATCGGATTTTAACTCAATATTTTAAGTAGAGGTGTCAAACGGGGCCAACGGGTCGGGTCCTAACAAGTTCGGGTTGAAACGGGTCGGGTCAAAAAAGGCTTGGTTATTAATCGGGTTGTTTCGGGTCGGGTCGGTTTGGGTCGGGTATCATTTGTTCGGGTTGAAACGGGTTATCGGGTAGTGTCGGTTCTCGGGTCGTAACGGAACGGGTCAGGATCGGGTTGGTTATAACATGCACGGGTTGAAACGGGTCGGGTTAAAACAAGCTCCCATTTTTATCGGTTTGTTTCGGGTCGGGCCGGTTTGGGTCAGGTATTAATTATCGGGTTAATACGAGTCAATTGGGTCATTTTTATGTTTGGCTTGGGTCTAAACCAAATCGGCTTGTGTAACATCTTGATTCGGGTCAATTTATGTTCGGTTCGGTCGAAACCGGATCGGGTTGCTTAACATCTTGATTCAGGTCAATTTATGTTCCGGTTGTGTAATTTATTCTAAAGTTTATACGAAGATATTAATTTGATAAAATATTAAATAAAAATTGTGTTGTTTATTTGTTTTAGACTTTTGAATCGTTTTGATGGTGTATTAGTGTGCATTTTATTTATAAAAATGTAATAGTAAATCAAAGACATGTGTAATAAACAATAATAACAATAATGATTTGCCGAATCGGATAATAATCCGTGGAATTCAGTCGATCTATTTGATCCATATTCGAAAATATGGTATCTAAAAACGACTTTAGTCGGATCGGATAATTATCCACATAAATGTTTGATCGGAATGATTTTAACCCGATCTGTTTGATTGAATGTGAATTTAACCGGATATGGATATCCGACTGATCCGTTTGATCAAAATATCTAATCTGACCGACTAATCAATCCATTTGATCCATATATGCTTTTCGTAATCTGTTTGTTATAAAATGTAAAATAAAATCTATCGTCTTTTGCTGAATCGGGTAATAGTCTGTGGAACTCGGTCGATCTATTTGATCCATATTCGAAAATATGGTATCTAAAAACAATTATAGTCGGATTTGGTAATTATCCACATAGATGTTTAAGCAATTGATCGGAATATTTTTAGCCCGATTTGTTTGATTGCATATGAATATAACCGGATATGGATATCCGACTGATCCGTTTGATCAAAATATCTAATTTGACCGGACTGGAACCGGACCGTAACGGTCCGGTCCATTCCGGTTTGAACCGTAATAAAATAAATAAAATAAAATATATTTTTATTTTGCAAATAACAAAAAAAAAATCAAAAATTATATATTTTTATTAAACATATACACGACATATATGATTTTTTAAAATATATAAATTTAAATTAATAAAAAATATATATAAAATCAAAAAGTATATATTTTTATTAAATTATATTTTTATTAAATATATACACAAACGCCGCTGGAAGCTTTCATTTGATCTCGATTCTAACAAGGCATGACATTGGGACATGAATTCGGCTCTTGCTTCCTTACACCGCAATATGACACTCACTCTACTTACAATGTTGGACTTTATGTGGACATGCACAAGATATGCTTCACCTCGGGAAATACTACCCTCAGGGCGCTTATAAGACCTAGCTCACGATCGGTGGCAATCACCCCTGGGGTTTTTTTCGTAGGATAAATACCGGACCCTCCTCAAAGCCCACTCGTAGTGATCTCTGCTCTCGTGTTCCATGAATACAAAAGCAATTGCAAACGTCTTCTTTGTGCTTGTGATGCCGACTATCTCCAACAATGACATATTGTATCTAAAAGTAATTCAAACAAAAGATTAATTTAAAGTTATGTATGACAAGATGATTGAGTTTATGAAACAAAGTAAAAACAAGACTGTAAACTTACTTGTTGGTCTTATACGTCGAGTCCATCACAATAACATAAGGAAACTTGCTGAGAAAATGCCTCGAATCGGGATGTGATATAAGGAAATCAATCACCTCACCCGATTCCGTACTTCTCCTCGCATTAACGTACTATCCCCGTTCTTTCAACATATGAAGTGCTTGTTAAAACGACCCTCTTCCTTGGGCTTGTACCTTTCTAATCTTTAAACCGGCATTGTATATTGCAGGATTGTGGTGACATTGTCAGGATCCTCTAATTGCACGGATTTCAAAACCGCACACGGTTTTAACCCGGCACTCAATTCGCGCTCTACCTTTTTTACATGCGTGGGGGTCAATCATCCTGGATATGCATTACCCCTTAGAACCGACGGAAATATGTGGTTGTGGACTCCACATACAACCCTCAACGACCATTTATCTTCTTCAAGTTGTCCCTGATGCGGGAGCATCTAGGAACCGAGCCTCAATACTAGAAGTGACGAGGTAATCCAAGAAGAGACGTAGTACGAGAGATGAAACGCAGGAATATGAAGTGGAAGAAGTATGCAGTTCAGAAGAGGAAGAACACAATCCAGACGTGGAAGGAAGAGGAGTCCGGGCTGAATCGAGTGGCTGAATTAAGCCTAACAATACCATTTAATTTCAGCCCATTTTTTAGACATTTTAAATTGGGATTTTGCATTTATTTTATTGACAATTATCTTGCTTCTAGAAGGTCAAAATCTCTTAAAGATTTGACCTTATCTTTTCGTTAGAAGATCTTATCTCGTAAAGATTCGATCTTATCACTTCGCAATTTATTTCATTTCTTTTATTCGTTTCGGGCTCGATCTTGGATCAAGCCCGCAACCCATGTGAACCTTTTTGGACGTCCCACCTTGCCTATATAAGGCCAAACTGGACGTCATTTTTATAATTCAGATTAATATACACATTGATACTTTTCAGTATTTCCTTCTGGAGGGATTCGAGTCTTGATTAGGTGAGAGGCCTTTTCAAAGCCTTGGACGGGTGAGAGGCGCGTCCAATTTCGCTTAGTAGCTAGAAGAAACGTCCAACCCCGCTGAGAGGCTTGGGTTGAATGCTATTCGATCTCTAAGCAACTTCTTTTACTTCCTGGAATCTTTCTTCCCCGGAATCTAAGATTATAGGAGAGTCGCTACTGTGAGAGGAAGGCTTATCCAACTTATCCAGCACGGTACAATCCCACCATCGGATCATTCATCCATCCAATCAACACGTCTATCACTCCATCCTCACGTCTATCATCTTCTCTCGTTAGCCTTCGTCCTTGGTGTTGAAAGATCGGGCAACCTCACGGCTAACCCCGTATCAAATTGGCATCAGAGCAAAGGTTAATCAACACCAGCCGTCGTAAAAAACAAAAATCGAAGCTTTCAAGATTCGTCAAGAAGGTTTCAACAAAAAAGCGATTGGAGCAGAAGGAGTAACGGTTAGTCTTCTATTCTCGTTAACAACTGCTTTTTCACAATCTAATTGTCAATTACTTGAAAAAGATTGAATTGTGGCCTGAATTTTTTTTTCCACAAAAGAAATTTCCGCCTGAGATACAATTACTCTGTTTTCTCGTAAACTATAACGGATCAACAGGTGCAAACTTATAAGGGCTAATTAGTGGGAAAACCGAACGTTCTTTTTAGCCACGGGCCCCCCTTGTTGTTTCCTCCGCCATCTACCACAGCAGCCGCTGCACACACAAAAAAAAAATCGGCCGATCTCGGCCAAATCTGACCGAGATCCACCACTGGGCCGCCGGCCTCACGCCAACGCCGCCCTATCCCCTCCTAACATCACCACAACCTCCACACCACCACTACTAGGCCGTTTTCCGGCCACCCAACACCCACAACATCCCGCCGCCACCCAACACCACCGTCAGCCGGCCACAACCGCAGTTTCGGCCAATCTCGGCCTGTTTTGATCGAGATTCCCTCCTGCATCCGCTATCTACCTTGTCCACCGCTAGCAACCACCAGCCACCACCCCACAACCCCCAGCCGGCCCTCTAGGGTTATGGCCTTACAAAAAAAAAATTAAATAAATAAAATTGTGTCTTTGCCGCGCCGGAACCCTAGTTCCGCCGCCCGCCGCCAGCCACCATCCGCCACCCTCCGCCACCCAACACACCACCCGCCGCCTCTCTTGAGCCGGTTTCCACCACCAGCCACTCCTGCAGCCGCCACTTCCACGGCTTCCTGCCGCCAATACCTCTGCCGCCCATCCGCCGCTGCCCGTCAGCCGCCCGTCCGCTGCTGCAGCACAGGCCCGCCGCCGCTCCTGCGCCACTGCAGTACCCAACCGGCGCCAGCCTTGCCAGCCCTCCTAGGGTTTCGGCAAGCATAAAAAAAAAAGAAAAAGAAAAAACGGGAACGGGATTGTGATCATCTTCGGCTTTCTTGAAAAATATTCATTCGTTTTTCAAGAAAGGGAGCTTTCTTTGTTTATATTGTTATATTCATGTGAATATCCTTGAACATTTTATATCCTTTGTTCCATTTGGGGTTTCCTGCAGGCACTACTCAAAACCTATTATTTTCAACCTCTATTTGTTCCTTTGGAACCTTTTTCTTGCCTTTTTAAAATTTTCAGGCTACTTTTATTTTTTTCTTTCTCAAGATAAATTGACTTGAGAAAATTGCAGGCGATTATAGGTTGTTTGATATGTCTAACTCAGGGAGAGAGAACAAACAAATAACGATGCACCTAGAGATATGGATACCGAGGCTATACTGACAAGGATTATGGAAAGGTTGGACGCTTTGGAAACACGGGATAACGAACGCCCAAACAACCCTCTGCCACCTAGACAACCCCTTGTTTCGGGCTAATCCTGGAGTCATGCAGCCGAGGAGGTACATCAGAAGGGAATTGGATTTTGAGGATAGAGAAGATGAGCACCCAACACTAGAAATCGAGGTCTACTCTAAAGCTAAGGTGAAGATACCACCATTTGAAGGAAAGTGTGATGCTGATCTGTACCTTGTCTGGGAGGCAATAGTTGAACAAATATGGAGCTGCCATAATGTTCCGGAACCTAAAAAGATACAATACGCTGCACTTGACTTTACTGGGTATGCACTAATGTGGTGGAATAACATGTTGAAAGAGAGAAGACGATGTCTAGACACCGAGATCAATACTTGGGATCAGATGAAGGCAATCATGAGAGCCCGATTCGTCCCTCCATACCATGGAAGAGATCTCCGTCAAAGACTAGAGAACCGGAAACAAGGTTCTATGAGTGCCGAAGAAGTCTACGCCGCAATGGAAATGGCTATTGTTAGAGCTGATGTTCAGGAAGATGAGGAAGCTACGATGGCAAGGTACCTCAGGATTTTGCACCCTACCCTAGCAAACGAGATAGAGTTGTATGCATATACTAACTTGACAGACTTAATACATCTCGCTGTGAGAGTGGAGAAGAAACTGAAGTTGCGCAACCAGGACAGATGAACCCCTCAGTCATGGAGAGGAAGTTCGAATCGAGATCAATCCAGCAACACCCAGGATCCGAGCGGTAGTAGCAAAGATTCTGCAGGTCTTGGAGCTGCATCTCCTCCAAACAAGATCCCTACCACGACACCTCAAGGAAGTAGTTCTAGTTCGACTCGAGCTAGAGACATCACATGCTTTACGTGTCATGGGAGAGGACACTACACTAGGGATTGTCCCAACTCAAGGACATTATTCATCAATGACATGGGTCTCTATGAATCAGATTCTGACACGGAGGAATGTGAAGAAGAAAAATCGGCCCTAGTAGCCAATAAAGAGAATCAAAAGGATGTGGACGAGCTACTTTTCGCTGAGGGATTATGTCTCCATGCGAGTAAGATTGTCCCTGACCTTCAACTTGTTGTAGGAACACCACACGAGATGGATATTGATGAACATGACCATGAGAAAATTGCCGAAATTCCTGGTCATGATCCAAAAGAAGAAGAGTACCTAGATGATTACATGAGCATTGACGTTGTTAAACAACCGGTTAGCTTAGCCATGAATGAGATGGCCAAGGAAGTAACGAGAAAGGTCTTATCTCCTGAGTTATTTGCCGAAATTCCTGTTTCGTTATTAGAAAGGCACTTAGCATCTTACCTTCAAAAGGCGAAGACAATCATAGAGAAAATTTGTTCCATACCAGATGTTTGGTCAAAGGGAGGGTATGCAACATGATCATCGATAGTGGAAGCTACAACAATTTAGTGAGTAATGAAGTGATTGAGAAATTGCAGCTAGAAATTGTTCAACATCCCCGTCCTTACAAACTTGGTTGGATGAACGATTGGGGAGAAATCAGAATCGATAAGCAGGCCAACGTTACATTCAAAATCGGGACATATGAGGACACTGTGCTATGTGATATCGCTCCTATGCAGGCCTGTCATATTCTATTTGGGCGACCTTGGGAGTATGATCGGGATGTCACACATAAAGGGAAGACAAATCGTTTTTGTTTTTCTTTTCAGGGTAAAGATTTCATACTCAAACCCATGACACCCACGGAAGTCACTGAGGATTATGAGAAGAGGAAGAACAAAGACGATGCTGGAAAAAAGACATTGATGATTCAAAACCTAGAGAGGACGGAACCACGACATACAAATCCATTTTTGTGTCCTGTCTACAGTCATGTGTGCAAGGATTTCTTATCCTCAATTTTCGAGATAGGTATGTTTAAGACTCTCCTTGGAAGTATCAAAGACATTAACAGGATGATCGCGGTATACAACTGAAGACATCTAGCGACTAATTAAATATCCTTCTTTGAGTATTATTACTCTATTTGAGGATCTCCGCTTGAGGTTGATTGCACAAATTGACATCTTGAATATCAGTCCCACGTCATACAGACACTGCAACTATAAGAGGGAAATGTTTTCATCTCTTCAAGATAAAACATTGGAGGTAGTCAATGTCACTTTCACGCCTTATTCAAGTGGTAACTGTGAATTATCAATTCGTGTTTGTACTGTTGGAGGCAATGAGTTCGGGGAGACAGGATCAAGTTTAAACTTCAAGGATTCGAGGTCGAATCCTTCTCAAGAAAGGGAGGTTGATGTGGGAGCATCTAGGAACCGAGCCTCAATACTAGAAGTGACGAGGGAATCCAAGAAGAGGCGTAGTACGAGAGCTGAAACGCAGGAATATGAAGTGGAAAAAGCACGCAGTTCAAAAGAGGAAGAACACAATCCAGACGTGGAAGGAAGAGGAGTCCGGGCTGAATCGAGTGGCTAAATTAAGCCCAACAATACCATTTAATTTCAGCCCATTTTTGAGACATTTTAAATTGGGTTTTTGCATTTATTTTATTGACAATTATATTGCTTCTAGAAGGTCAAAATCTCTTAAAGATTTGACCTAATCTTTTCATTAGAAGATCTTATTTCGTAAAGATTCGATCTTATCACTTCGCAATTTATTTCATTTCTTTTATTCGTTTCGGGCTCGATCTTGGATCAAGCCCGCAGCCCATGTGAACCTTTTTGGACGTCCCACCTTGCCTATATAAGGCCAAACTGGACGTCATTTTTATAATTCAGATTAATATACACATTGATACTTTTCAGTATTTCCTTCTCGAGGGATTCGAGTCTTGATTAGGTGAGAGGCCTTTTCAAAGCCCTGGACGGGTGAGAGGCGCGTCCAGTTTCTCTTAGTAGCTAGAAGAAACGTCCAACCCCGCTGAGAGGCTTGGGTTGAACGCTATTCGATCTCTAAGCAACTTCTTTTACTTCCTGGAATCGTTCTTCCCCGGAGTCTAAGATTATAGGAGAGTCGCTACTGTGAGAGGAAGGCTTATCCAACTTATCCAGCACGGTCTAATCCCACCATCGGATCATTCATCCATCCAATCAACACGTCTATCACTCCATCCTCACGTCTATCATCTTCTCTCGTTAGCCTTCGTCCTTGGTGTTGAAAGATCGGGCAACCTCACGGCTAACCCCGTATCAGTCCCCCTCAAGTTAAAACTTGCACTTACACTTCTTCGAATTCTTATTCTGACTAGAACTTCGAACATGATCGGCATCAACATCTTTCAACTTTCTCATCTCCGTGTCTATCACATGCCAATTGTAAGATGCGAAATCCCCTTCTATCCAACCATGATTTTTTTATGACCAACACAAAATTCATTGAGTTGGCCATATACGGAGCCCAAGGTGTGGCGGAAGAGGATTCTGCGTCCGCCCCAAGCTGGGGCGGATGCATAATCTGTTCCGTAGTTTTGTTAGTAACTTTCGTCCCCCCGAATAGTAACATTGTTTGAGATTCTCATTTTACCTTTTACCTTTTTCCTCAATATTTTTATTGTCACAAACCGGTTCGAATAATTGTATAATACTTTTTTCATATCGGAAGTTATAAAGGCATGACGATGAAATTACTAAACGCTAACCGAACACGCATTACCAATGCGTCATGGTTACATATTCCGAATGCACGTCAAATTTGTCGTGATTACGGGTTCCGGATCCGTGACGGACTCGCAATCCATAACCGTAAAAAATTTTCTTTGTGAATTCTACCTACTACAGAAAAAATATTATGGACACTAGGGTTGTTAATTTGGTCCGGTTCCAACAGGAACCGATGGAACCGAACCGGAATTTGACGGTTCGGTTCGGTTCTTGTGCTTATTTGTTAGAAAATTTTAGACCCGGACCGTTTAAATACGGTTTCGGTTCCGGTCCGGTTCCAAGTACATAAAAATAAGGGAACCATTTAGATACTGTTCCGGTTCCGGTCCAGTTCCAGTCCGGTCCGTTTCTTGTGCTTATTTGATTTTCAAGGCTTTTTTTTCTCCCTTGAGACTATAATAGGGTCAATATGTATAGAATTGTGAAAATTGGTTATTTTTGTAACCTTATATTGGATAATGAGGTGTGTTTTTATATGTTTCCTTCTAACTTTCACTTTTACTTTCATCAAGTCTTCAAATGGTTCCGGTTCCAAACTGTTCAAGACGGTTCAGGTTTTGTACGGTTCTGGTTCAACGCGGTCCGGTTCCATACGGTTCTGAAACTTCTTAAACGGTTCCGGTTCCGGTTCAAAAAACGGTTCCTCAAACGGTCCGGTTTTAAATGGTTTTGACAAAATAAGGGAACCGGACCGTTTACCTTAAGCGGTTCCGGTTCCGGTTCCAAAAAAAACGGTGCAAGAACCGTTAACAGCCCTAATGGACATGGATTCCGTGTCCGTGTCAGACTTTCAGGAAAAAAAAACCTTCAATCTTACATGTTTGACACGGAGACGGGTTCCGGATCCGTGATGATCACGGATTTCGAATCCAGATTACGTTTGATAATTTTATCGCCGTGAACTTAAAATCGCTCTTTTACATATAAATTTATCTATATACTAATGCAATATAGGAACTAACATTGACAAAGTTTAATACAACCATTTCATTAACATTACATGTGTCACCTATTCGTTAAATCATGTTACACTAATATTTAATTTAGTGTGATTAATTAGTATATTAACAATGTCAATCTAATACGAGATAGTAGTGTATTTCTCGTGCACTGCACGGGACGTGACTTAATAGTTATTCAAAATATTTGTACGATAAAATAATATTCTATATAACTTAATATTAGTTACTTATTATAAATTTAACTATCTTTTATCATACATATAATACGGTAACAAATTCAAGTTATATTTATAACTATAACATATTAATGTGATAGTTTTGGAGAAATTCTTGTACAATAAAAATAACCTAAATCATTTTTATTAAAAAGCAATTTTAGATTTACTTTTTATAATTTTTGTAGGATCTTCGATAAACGTGGTTGCGACACATGACAAGGATTGTCTCTCCTTTGATACTTATAACATAAAATAAGATAAGATTAGCAAACTATAACTTTTTTTTTTCTTCTAACAAATATATCAAAATAATTATACTTCTAATATTATATATTTAAAATCCATTAATTATTTAATTTACTTTGATTGATATCCTAAAATTCTATTTTCTAATTACCGTAAATTGTCAAGCTCAAATATGAATATTATGAATGACTCAATTTTACACTAGATTATACTCGTACAAAACTATCTATAAGCATGACCTATCTAATAAAATTATTGCAATGTGGTCAATTTTTATATATGATTACGTTTTTCCTCTAAAAGTTTTATTTAGCTAACAATATAAATTTTGATATATTTACAGTAGTAAAAGTATTGGATATAACCTGAAAATAAATTTACCATATTAAACTTCAAACCCTTCAAACATGGAAATGATAGATCTGCTTTTGGCATTATTATTAGAGAACAACATGTTTAGACTAGTACCCTTAATTATGGGCAATATGAACACATACCGGCTCTTAATGCTGAAACATATATGTTGTGGGAAGGTCTAGTTAAGGCCGATGAGTTGGAATTAAAATTGAAGGGATAACCTCTCAATTATCGATACAATTAAACAAATTTGGAACCTCATGTGAGATTCATCTAATTTTATCGGATATTTCTAACACTATTGTTAGTTTCCATCAGGTCAGATCCATCGCGGCTTGAGGGAAGTCAACAATATTTCTGATAAGCTTATAGAATTGAAATAAGACTACGTACAATTAACACCGTCGATCACTCCGAAAGTAAAAGATCTCGTTCGAAAGGATGTTCTAGATTGATTAACCTTCAGAAAATATACAAGTATAATTCCTTATGGTACAATAGCCAAAAAAATATGACACATCTAATAAATTGAATATGATATTTCAAATAAAACTACACTCTAACAAGTGGGATTCTTTCAATTGGTTTGCATAATTTTATCAAATCTATCTAACAAAATTTAATCTAACATTTTTATATTAAATTTAAAATTTAAAAAGTTGTCAAATAAAATATAGACAAGATTAAATAAACTATAAAAATAGCTTCAATGTAAACCTCCAACGATATTTAACAATTAGTTTTCACTATAATTTTTCAAACTCATTGATAGATTATAGAGATCGAAGATCAAAACTTTTAATGTTTAAATAAAGGATGTGTTATATACATCATTTTCAATTTACTTGTTATCAAATAATTTTATAGGACGTCGGGTTGAACGCCGTTGGATATCGCCGGCGCCTAAATTTTTTTTAATATCGAGCTCATACTCTTGAAAACAATGTCCATACCATGAAGAAGCACGAGCCAAACTAGCTAGTGAACCCTAAATTTGAAATAAATTCGACAATATTCCGGCCTAAAATTAGACAAAGAAAGACAATCCTGACGGTACTCCGGCCTAAAATTGGACAAAGAAAGATAGGGAGATCCCCGACGATGAGTACAATTGAAAAACCCGACGGCGCTACAAAAAACCCAAAAGCACTCAAAAGGAAACCCAAGAAGAGGAAGTATGAACCTGGGTAAAGAAGCACCCACCCGCCGACGACCGAAATGATGGTACTTGGGTGGAAGAAGCAACAGTTCCCAGAGACCTAGCCGATGCCTCTCTTTTGTTTTCCGTTAAGGAAACCCTGAGCGTTAACGGCCTCTAAATTAACGTAAGGTTAAATTAGGTTTAGAATCCGTTGCTCAACTTCTTCTTTTTTTTCAGGGAAAAAAAAAATAATGATAACAATTTGGTGCCGGCACCACTAAGCGATGTCGGAGTGCGATTTTTTTATGTTAGTAAATCGAGTTCGTATATTTAACTTTTTCGTTAAATAAATTTTCGATATTCAAAGCTTGTCTTAGAAGTTTAAATAACTATTATTTTTACTCAAAAATATTATTTTTATTAAACTTTATATGATTAACAAAAAGTTCTATAAATAGATAGCACAACAAACGATTATGTACTCAGGCAAAGCACACAATTATAGCCCTAATATATCTTCAACTGTTCGACCTAAGCATCAGATCATATAATCAGGCTCACATTTTGACGTTTGATAGCAATCTATTTTATATTATCTTTCCACTTTCTAGTTTATTGAAGTGACTATTTTCTTTACTTAATGTAGCGTAGTAAAGTACTAATCGATTTTTCATTTCTCCCTTCTAAGATATAAGTTGTGAAATTTTGATATCTTACATACTTTTGAGTGATCATGGCTGGTAATTGTTTGTCTTTTCTTTGTAGCAGTACTTTGCTAATCTTATCATGTGTTACAATAACTTTTAAAGTTTTTTTTTACGCTTGTTTTATCTTGAGAGGTTAGATTAGAATAAACAAACTCTAAATCCTCTAATTAATTGATGCAGGAGCATCTATAAGCCTATCTTCAACACTCATTTTGATGAGATCAGCCAAGAAGAGACGGACTACTAGAGAAGAGAAGCAGGGACATGAGAAGAAAGAAACGTGCAGCCCAGACGTGAAAATGTCAAGTAGTACACGAGATTCACATGAAGAAAAGGGTTCGTCGGGCTGCCTTTGAAAAAGAAGATTTCGGGCTAATTTAAGTAGCTAAAATAAACCTAATAAACTTTTTATTTCAGCCCATTATTTACACAATTTTAATATTGGGTTTTGTTTTATTTTATTGTTATTTTATTTCCTTCTAGAAGGTCTCATTTATTAAAGATTTGACCTTATCCATTTGTTAGAGGATGTTATCTCTTAAAGATTTGATCTTATCTTTTCGTATTTTATTCATTTTTTTTATTTATCTTTGGGCTCGATATTAGATCCAGCCCAAGGCTTGTATTAGCCTTGTTGGACGTCCCACATGGCCTATATAAGGCATGTTAGACGTCAAGTTTCAAAACATTCAGATTAATAAACATTTTGATACTTTTCAGTATTTCCCTCTTTTCGTGAGACTCGAGAACGAATAGGTGTGACTCCTATTCAAACCCTAGTTTGGAGTATAGGAGAGCCGTCCTACTTGGTGAGACTCTAAGATAGGCTTCTCTTCCATCTTCAAGCGACTTCTTGTTCTTTGGGAACAATCTCGTCTTTCCCAACTACATAAGATTATAGCGGAAGAATCGAATTGCGACTAGGAGATTCGTCCAGACTATCCAGCTACGAGCCATCCCCAATCACCGGATCAATCAACCATCAGCACACGTGTTTCTATCCATCATCACGTCTATCCACCTCTTTCTCTATCTTAAGTTCTTGGTGTTGAAAGATCGGGAACCCTCGTGGCTAATCCCCGCATCAAATTGGCATCAGAGCTAAGGTTTACCAACACCACCCAGTGCCATCAAAAAGAAGAAAAATCAGAGCTTTCAAGACACGTCGAGAAGATTATTTGTGGCCTCGTGGCTAATCCTCTTTCTCTATTCTCGTTAACACACTGCTTTTTCATAATCTAAATTTAATTTCTTGAAAAAGATTATTTGTGGCCTGAAATATTTCCCCATAACTCAGCCAAAATTTCAATCTTTTTCTTGTCATACCTTTGATTCACTTCGTGAAAACCTTTTCCGGCAAAATCGCGGAAAAACCAACCGAGACGACATTTTTGGCCACGGTCACTCTTGAATCACCATCCCCTACCCTCGCAGCAGCCGTTGCCATATCACAATTTTTTTTTTTTTTGCCAATCTCGGCCTCCATCACGGCCGGAATCGACCGAGATCACCTCACCGGCCTCACGCCACACCCCCGCCGGCAACAACATGCGCCACCCTAGCACCCCTCAAACCCCAGCCGGACTCCGCCGACCATCAACCACCCCCAACCGCCACTACAACCCCCCAAATCCGTAGGACTCGAGGTGCTACTGGGTTAGGATCTCACAATGGATCCTGACCCTAGCCTGACAACAAGTTCACTGAATCTTACAACAAGGCACCAATAGATTAAATACAAACATCAAACTTTTATAAAAGTATCAAAAGGTTTATACAAGTACTGTTGAGTACAACAAAACATAACCATATACATAGTCAAAAGATCCCATCCCACGAGGACGACCCAGTGTACGGAGCCCTCAGCAGATCACCCCTCTGGATCACTCTACAGCTCTCCTAACCTGCAAAGGATCTACAACACGGTATAAAACCGTTAGCTAACCATATGCATATATAAGAAGATGCATAAGCACAATCACACACAAATGAATAATAAACACATCACCATGCTATCACACATTTACCCGGTTTATTATCTTAATAACGTCCAATCACTCAAGCGTATATATATATATCAATATGAATATATGTGACACGAGCAATATAACCCTCGCCTCTCGGGGATGGTGCCAGCTGGAGTCGTGATCCGGTCCCACCTCCCGTGTACCCTATGGGTGTGGTGCAGGTGGCCGGCCCACTGAGCCAGACTGGCCTGCCCGAAGAGAACCTCCAGACTCCCGGCGGGATGAAAGGACAAGTTATCACGGCCCTACAATGGGCAGTCACTAAACCATAGGTAGGTAATCATCACATCTCATGCTATCAAACATATAACACACACACCACTCACGCACACATCCAATATATGGATGGTAGCTAAGTAAGTCCTATGGACTTACCTCAACCTCGGCAGTCTCAACCTAATTTGCTCCAACTCTGGAGATCAACACTGCCTAAACAAGGCATAACAACATATATCAAACTCATAACCATTACAGGGGTCACACTTAGACCCGAGGGATCCATAAGGATCATATCCTAACTCATACTCCTCAAAGCCATAACCGGCATACAAATATATCACAATCTCATCATTCTACCCTCGTACACATACCTAGCATGCTACTAACCCGCTCATACTAGGAAATGAAAGGATCTACCCAACTCTAGGTAGACCCGGGTTAAGACGCACCTGCGTGACGGAAAGACGCAGGGGCGGAACAAGCAACCCGTAGGCTCGGTAAGGCTCGGCCGCAAGCGTGGAAGAACGCAGGCGCTGGCGTTGGAACCGTTGCCGCAGGGGCGGCGTCTTCTGGCTGTGGGCGCGGTGACAAGTCACCCGCAGGGGCGGCTATGTTGAGGCGCGGGGGCGGCGACTCTGCAAACGTAGAGTCCCGTCTTCTCTTTCACTCTTCACGTGATTAAATCACGTATTCTCCATTCCAAATCCACATACAACCATATACATACACAAACCAACCTCAATAAGCCTCAACATACATCTAATCCTAAGTTAGGAAGAGTAATCAAAGGAAGAAAGAGAAGAAGAAGAAGAAGAAGGCTTACCACACTTGTGGTCCTAGGCTGCAAAAGGATCAACAACCTCCTCATCTATCTCTCAAGCTCAGCAACAACCTCTACCGTCATCATCATCATCAACCATACACAAAACCACACCAAAACATTTCCAAACTCTAAGGGAACCAAGAAGAAGATCAAGGAGAGAAGAAGAAGAAGCAAGAAGGATGTAGAGTCTGAAGAAAGGAGTTGAAACCCTTGCTCACAAGCCAAGGGAGAGACTTAAGAAGGAAGGAAAAGAGAAGGTAAAGCACGGTCAAAGAGTCAACAAAACCGGCTGCAGCCGTCGGAAACCGCAGGGGTGGTTCCCTGAGCCGCGGGGGCGGAAACCCGCTGGGGCGGCACACAAGTCCGCGGGGGCGGAAAGATCATATCTCGGCCTAAGTCACATCTCGGCTAAGGTAAACTCGGTCCAAAAAACTAAGGCTCTTACATCTCACCCCCCTAAAAACAAGTTTCGTCCCGAAACTTGTAAAACCCTCAAACCACTCGGACTCGTAAGCCGAGGTATAACTCTCTCTATAAACTCAAATCCAAGCATGGAGGAAATCATCAACTCCAGCAACAAAAACACTATCCAAAGCATAGAGGAAAACCATCTCTAGCCAGCTGTAACTCATCATCAGGGCATAGAGGAAAAACATCTATAGCCAAACCATACTCATAACAGAAGGGCATGGAGAAAAAAACATCTCCAGCAACACTATGTCCATCAAAATAGCATGGAGGAATAACCATCTCCGGCTGAATCCTAATCGCATCACAATAGCATGGAGGAAAGAGCCATCTCCAGCTATAAACAGTCGCACTAGCACAACAAGATCCAATAAGATCATAATCACATCATAGCTAGCACGAAAATAAACACATCATGGCATATAAGCACATAAGCATAACACTCACCAAGGTAGTACTAAGATCTACTCGGTGATCCTACTGGTGCATCTAACTCGGCATATAACTCTGGATAGTTCCTCTGGATACTATCCTCAGTCTCCCATGTAGCCTCATCAGGTTCTCGTCTCGACCACTGTATCCTATGCATAGGAATGTCCTTTGAACGCAGGCGTCTCATACCTCGTTCCAGGACTGCAATAGGGTGCTCAACAAAGGTGTGGTCCGGCTCAACCACCAAATCATCATAGCTCACGATATGTCTCGGATCTGGTATGTACTCCCTCAGCTGAGACACATGAAACACATGGTGAACACCCTCTAATATCGGAGGCAAAGCCAACCTGTATGCTGCGCTCCCAACCCGATCCAGAATCTCGAATGATCCGACATATCGGGGACTCAGCTTCCCCTTAATGCCAAAACGTCTAACACCTCGTGTCGGAGACACTCTCAGCCACACATGGGCTCCAACTCTGAACTCTAGAGGTCTACGCCTCTTATCTGCATACGACTTTTGACGGCTCTGGCAGTCAGCATCCGATCTCTAATAAGTTCTACTCGAGCCACATCATCCTGAATCTGATCTGGTGTCAAACCACTAGCCGTACTAGGCTCATCCCAGCATAATGGTGTACGACATCTCTGCCCATACAGTGCCTCATAGGGGGTCATCCCAATAGATGCATGCCAACTGTTGTTGTACGAGAACTCAACTAGTGGGAGGTGATCCGTCCACACTTGTCCCCAGTCCAACACACAAGCTCGCAGCATATCTTGCAGCGTCTGAATGGTCCTCTCAGACTGACCATCTGTTTGAAGATGAAACGCAATCGTAAAGTGTAAACTCGTCCCCAGGGCAGCCTGAATCTGCTGCCAGAACCTCGAGGTAAATCGTCCATCTCTGTCATAGACGACCGTCCTCGGTACACCATGGATCTCACTATCTTCCTAGTGTACTCCTCAACTAATCTGCTCACCGGCCACGTCTCCCGAATAGGAATGAAACGTTCCGTCTTCGTCAATCTGTCCACAATGACCCAAAAAACATCAAAACTCCGGCTCAGTCTCAGCCCAGTCACAAAATCCATGGTGACGTCCTCCCATTTCCTCTGCGGAACAGGAAATGGATGGAGCTCACCTCCAGGTCTGCAATGCTCAATCTTGACCTGCTGGGAGGTCGAACATTGTGCCACAAATCTGGCCACATCGGGCTTCAGCCCTACCCACCAATACGAACGTCTCAAATTCTGATACATCTTACTCGTACCTGGATGTACAGAGTAAGGTGTACAGTGAGCCTCCTGTAAAATCCTCTGTCTCAGGTCTGTATCAACAGGTACACAAACGCGACCACGGCGTCTCAAAACTCCATCTGCTCCTAGCAGGAATTGTGGTGCCCCATCCCGAGACATCCTATCTCGTATCCTCATCAGTGTCGGGCAGGTCTCCTACTTCTGTTGGATTTCACCCAACAGATCAGGAAGAACCTCTAATGTACGCAGCTGGGCATCCTCATCTGGAAACTGGATGTCCAACTCTAACCAGATCAGGTCTCTCTGTAACTGATACTGAACTGTCAATCTCGCAATCGCCTGCTCTCGAGGCGTCTTCCTGCTCAGGGCGTCGGCGACAACGTTCGCCCTCCCTGGATGATACAAAATCTCTAAATCAAAGTCCTTGATCAACTCGAGCCACCTACGCTGGCGGTTATTCAATTCCCGCTGCGTAAAAATGTACTTCAGACTCTGATGGTCTGTGAAGATCTGACATGTAATACCATAGAGGTAATGTCTCCAAATCTTCAATGCATGAACTACTGATGCCAACTCCAGATCATGAGTCGGGTAGTTCTCCTCATACGTCTTCAACTGTCTAGACACAGATGCAATCACTCGGCCTCGATACATCAATACACATCCCAAGCCTAGCTTGGATGCATCACTGTAAACCACAAAATCCTCTGTACCCTCTCGATGTGCCAAAATAGGAGCAGAAGTCAAACGTCTCTTCAGCTCCTCAAAACTCTGCATACACTGATCAAACCACACAAATCTGGTAGTCTTCCTCAGCAAACTCGTCAATGGATGGGCAATCACAGAAAATCCCTCCACAAAGCGTCTATAATAACCGTCTAGACCAAGGAAGCTACGTACTTCCTTGACGTTCGTCGGTGTAGTCCAAGCTGCTACGGCCTCAATCTTCGCTGGATCCACCTTGATCCCTTCAGCTGAAACCACATGACCCAGGAATGCTACCTCTGGCATCCAGAACTCGCACTTAGAGAACTTAGCATAAAGTTCTCTATCCCGTAAAACGTGCAATACAGTACTCAGCTGTCTTGCATGCTCCTCTCTGCTACGAGAATATACCAGAATATCATCTATGAATACCACCACAAACTGATCCAGGAAGTCGATGAATATACTGTTCATCAACTCCATAAAGACAGTTGGGGCATTCGTAAGCCCAAATGGCATCACTACAAACTCGTAGTGGCCATATCTGGTCCGGAATGCTGTCCTGTGCACATCCTGCTCTCTCACCCTCAGCTGGTGATACCCTAAACGCAAATTAATCCTAGAAAACACAGTCGCTCCCTGAAGCTGATCTAACAAATCATCAATACGAGGCAGTGGATAATTGTTCTTGATGGTCACCTTGTTCAGCTCTTTGTAATCTATACACAACCTCAACGATCCGTCCTTCTTCCGTACGAAGAGGACAAGTGCTCCCCATGGGGACACACTAGGGCGAATAAAGTCCTTCTCAGCTAGCTCCTCAAGTTGCTACTTCAACTCCAGCATCTCGACAAGCGCCATCCGGTATGGGGCCTTCGAGATCGGTCTCGTACCAGGCTCTAACTCAATACTAAAGTCACACTC
>CM008283.1:45016992-45038377 GCA_002319775.1 Fagopyrum tataricum
GGATACATGGGACACGGAGGATAGTATCCGGAGGAACTATCCCGAGTTTTATGCAGACATAATGACATCGATAGGACCGTCGGGTTAGTTCCGAGATCTTCCTTGTTTGTTCTATGTGTTATGTAATTTTTGTACGAGTTATGAGGACCTTGCGAGGTCTTGATGTGATGCCATACGTAGACTTGGATTAGAGCTAGTAGTTGACGTTTTATGAGTTCCACGTAGTTACGAGAGGTGTTAGTCGGAGAGTATTGGGTTTAGCAAGTTTCGGGACGAAACTTGTTTTTGGGGGGTTAGTTGTAACGCCCGGAATATATTCCGGACTTAGAGCGCCTTGTAGTTTATCCCGTAGTCCCGAGATGCCGAGTGCCGGAATTTATTCCTAAGAAAATCCCGAGCCGACTCGTCATTTTTCCCTTCTTTTTTTTTCCGCGTTCCGACCCTTCGTTCCGGGTTAAAAATGACAAGGGGTCTTTTCCGACCCCTCGGTCCGTGGTGAGGGGCAAGAGGTCTGCTGACCCCTTGATCCCCACACCTCCTTATCAGCCTTTGTCTCCCTCTCTCCCCTCCCTTGGTCTCATTTCACGTCACTTTCTTTCATTCACTCTTCCTCACTTCCCTTCTCTTCTTCTCTTCTCTTCTCCATTTTTTTGCTTGAAGCTTGGACTGTGGACTGCAGTGGAGAGGTTCCAGATTTGGTTTGGTAAGCTCCTTCCTCTCCCTCCCCTCTCTTCTTTGTTGTTCTTCCCTCCTTCTTCTTCCCTCCTTCATCCATGGCTATGGATGAAGATCTTAAGGAGTTTAGCTCAACTCTTTGCATGCATAGGTCCTTAGCTCGATTAGGTCGAGGAGAGGTGCCTAAGACCATTGGTGGGTGTTTGGAGAAGATCCAGCAAGAGAAGAAGTACTTTGGAGCCAAGGATCCACGATCGAAGACGAAGAAGACGAAGTTCTGCACAGAACCTGCGGGGCGGCTCAGCACGACCGCGGGAGCGACCAACCGCAGGGGCGGCTCAGAACTCCGTGGGTGCGTCTCGGCACGGCCGCAGGTGCGGCGCCTGACACTCGACGCAGTCCACCGCGGGGGCGGCTCCTGTGTCCGCAGGGGGCGCCAGCTTGACTCCGCGGCTGCGGTTTCTGCAACAGTAGGCTTCTCCTCTCCTTCACTCTTCGTTCCTTCCTTAGATTTGTTGTTGAATCATGTTAGTAGCATGCTTAGGATGGCCTAGAGTAGCTTGAGAATGCCACTTAGTGGTTGTGAACCTAGGAGCCCTTAAGGCTCGATGTAATTGTTGGATATGAGCTTGTGAGCGTGATGGATCTTCTAGGCTAGCTTGTGCCTCTTTGGTTGAGGACTAATATCTTGAGGAATAATGAACTGTTGTGGGCTGTTTCATGTGCGGAGAGTGTGTGGTGAGTACTTGGGACCTAGGATGCATTCCTAGTTTGAGGGTTAGGTGATCTTGCATAGATCACTAAGAGTGAAGTCTAAGACTTCTTGAGAGTGAGTATGTATTGATATGCATATCTCTTGTGAGCAGGTTGTGGGCTTCCTCCTTAAGGAAGCAAGAGTGTGGTGACTTGGGTTTGGTGACGAGGTAAGTCTCCGGACTTACTTAGCTCGTATTTTACGTATTAGCATTGATGTGTGTTTGGTGGTGTGTGTTTATGTTCTTGTTATAACAACTAAACCGGTAAATAGGACCACCGACCTTATATATTTTGGCCCAAGTGTATGATAACGGGCGGTGACATTCTGCCTGGCTCTGCGTGAAGTTTAGGTGGATCTCGGCGACTAGCCCGGCGGGTGATATTGTCGGTTGCATCCGTAACATTCTTGCCGGTAAGTGGGGACCGGGGCGAGACCACAGTGGTTCTCGTGTCACAAACTGAAGTTGAATTAGAACGGGATACGACTTAATAATAAAAAGTTAATAAACCAGACTTGTGTGCTTTACGTTATGTGTTATGTATGTGTTTGTGCCTTCGCCGCTTTTCTAATGCTTCGAATATGAGCTAACGGTTTTAAACCGTGGTTGAAGATGACTTGCAGGTTAGGGACGGCGTTGAGTGAGGTGGAGGAGTGGACAGCCGGGGTCTCCGTACATTATAGAACGGGGGTGTTTTGGGTTATGTTTCATATCGTTAGTTTGTGGATGTTTTTGTACGTTTTAGACTTTCTTATTTGGGTTATGTTGTTTTGAGGACTCGGCTGAGTTTCCACTTTGTATTCGTTACATTTCGGTTTCCGCATACATTTAAAACATTTTGAGTTTTCGCCTTTATTTGTGCCTTGTTGGAAAGGTCCGGTGAAATTGTTGTCAAGCTAAGGGTCGGGACCCATTGTGAGGTCTCGCCCGTAGCATCCCGAGTCCCGCGGACTTGGGGTATTACACAACCGGAGGCAAGAGTCTTTTCGTCTTTTTATTTTTATTTTTGCTTTTTTCTTTTGCGTTTTTGCGCGTTCTTGTTGTGTCTTTGCAGGACCTAGGTGTCATGGTAAAAAAAGGATACGGGAAGCAACACTCGGAACGAGCTTAAGGCGATGAAATTGCTATGAAAGACGAGAAACGAAGTATGTCGAGGAAGAAACACGCCGGATGCCTTCTTCATTCTTACATTGTGAGTATTGTTTTTACTTCATATTTATTATTCACATTAGGGACAATGTGAGATTTAAGTATGGGGTAGGATGTTTGCAATACCTTTTAGCATGTTTCTTTTATTTGTATTGCATTTTATATGAAAATCCAAAAAATCAGAAAATTTCAAAAAAAAATTGTGCTTCTAGGATTGATGTGACCTTAATGAGGAAATTGTGTGTTTATTTGGCTATCGATGTTTATTTTGAGCTTTAAATGAATCAATGGCAAGTATGGGATTTGGATGCCTTGTTTGTAATCTATATGATTTATTTTGATTACCTTATTTAATCGGATTGATCTTGAAAAGTTGAAGCTATATGAAAGGGAAGTTATTTGCCCCTTATGACCCATTCGGGAATTAGGAAAGTGAAGTTTGAAGGTGTATGTTTAATTGTGAAAAGTGAATTATGTGTAATATGTGAAGAAGTTGTTTGATTTGTGATATGTGAATTGAAAGCAAAAGCCTTCTATGGGTTTTGTTGGCTATGAAGATGAGTAACTCGGCACCATTCACATAATCGGGTGTTTGTGTCTTGCCAAAGTCGGATTAGTTTTAAAACATTACCTAGAGTTGATTTGGTATGTGCACTTTGGTGTAAGGTACGTAAAGGAAACTAAACACCAAGGTTTCGGCTATTGTGCACCTATGCCTTTCACTCAAAAGAAAAAGAAAAAGAAAAAAGAAAAAAATGCATGAAAAGAAAGGATGTATGTCGAGAAAGAAGAAAGAAAGAAAAAATGTTGTGTTATCCTCTTTCCCGGATTTCCACCACATGACCTATACACATCCTACCTTTATCACGTTTCTTGGCCTTTAATTGTTAAGTCCTTTTGATCTTTGCATACATGTAATTGACTTCATGGCCTAAACTTGGATTTTTCATGAATTTTAAACATTGGTAGTTTAAATGATGATTTTGGATTCCTTGCAAGGTGTGATTATCCTATATCTTATCTATCTTACTTGACCTTAATCGAAATATGTCTTTAGCCTTGTGACTACGCTCTGAAAGTGATCATGAATAGAAGCACTACCAAAAAGAGTTTTTGTTTTTGTTTAGCTTAGATGATTCATGCTATCTTGCCTTGAATTTATTATTTGCTTGGGGACAAGCAAAGATAAGTATGGGGTATTTTAATAACATGAATTATCGACCTAGTTTAGTAGAGCATATAGTTAGTTTTACCTTTTCCCGCATGCATGTTTTAGCCTTAAGTTGTGTTCTTTATACTTGTTTAATGCAACTTTGCGAGTATAGATGTCTACACACACTTTTAGTGTCTTTGTACGTATTTTGGCGTGTTTCGGAGCTAAAACGATGCATTTGAGGATCAGGCCTCGGGATGGACGCTTAGGAGCGATCACGCAGGCACGGGAAAGGAGGAAAAGACGAGCCAAGACGAAACGCACAAGATTGGAGCAATCTCGGTCGAGATCCACATGATCTCGGCCGAGATCCGAGCCATCTCAGCCGAGATCCAAGAAATCTCGGCTGAGATCCGAGCCATCTCGGCCGAGATCCAAGAAATCTCGGCTGAGATCCGAGCCATCTCGGCCGAGATCCAAGAAATCTCGGATGAGATCCGAGCCATCTCGGCCGAGATTCGAGCCAGCTCGACCGAGACTCCATATCAGAAGTTTTTGTCGATGCATATCGGTCCCCATCTCGGTCCCAATCTCGGCCGAGATTTGTTCCATCTCGGCCGAGATTTTTCTCATTTGACCGAGATTTCCGACCGAGATTTCATCAACCCTGGATCACGAAGCCAATCTCGGCCCCGACATTCAAAAATCTCGGTCACCGACCGAGATTTCCGACCGAGATCCCTGTTTGCCGATTTATTTCGTTAATTTTCGGATCTTCTTTAGGGCAGCCCGTTGCGGGATATAAAAGGAAAGCCCTAAATGATTTCCGGGTGGTTCCCGTTTCATTCTAATTTCGAGCTCCTTTGGAGAGAGATTTTTCCCCTTCTTCTTCTCCCTTTGCCCTACACCATTGTTGGCCATTGTTGAACTTGATTGAGCTTTGAGGAACTTCGCGAATATTTGGAAATTTGACGTTTTGCTAATTTCCTACCAATAAAGCCGAGTTTCTTCTTTAATCTTTATTTTAGTTCTTGTTTATGCATTCTCTCTTGAATTGATTGAATTGATAATTGCTTCTTCCATTGAATTGTTTGGATTGATGATTGCTTCTTCCATTGAATTGATTGGATTGATGATTGCTTTTGAAATTTCGATTGTTGGCTAGAACCATTGTGGTTCCAAGGTGAATTGGAATTTGTTTATACCCGGACTATGATGGAATAGTGCTTTATGCTTGGTTTGAATAGCTTTGAAATCCTAATGGTTGGCTTGTTCTTGAACCTAGTTAGAATTCATCTAGCTAGTAACCTAGGCCGGAATTGAGACTTACCCGGTAATGTTCCGCTTAGATACTTGAGTGTTCGACCATAGGTAATAGATGTGAAAACCTCTATTGGGTTGAGTGTGCCTAGATTCCGTCCTAAGTAGGGTAATACCCGAGACTTACCCGGTAATGGTTTACCTTTCCCTTAGTTTGGAGTTTGGTTTGTTTAGAATTTCCTACCTCTCTAGCTTGAGACTTACCCGGTAATCGGTAGTTGGTTTGGAACTAGATAGTCTTGAGACTTACCCGATAATAGACTATCAGTTTAGAAACGTTCTTCCTTGAAGTTTATTAACCATAGATCTTTTGAGAGATTTCCTGAGTCCATGCGTATAAACAATGACCTTGAATCGTTGGAATCTGCATTCTCTTTATTGATAAATCTTTCGTTTGTCTGTTTTACTTGGTTTTCAATCAAATCTGTTATTTGATTGCGAACTCTACAGAAACCTTTCAAAACTCCTTTGATCTTTCTTCCCTTCTTTTCCAACCTCGTTCTTTTATTTTGATTTAAGCTATCTGTGATCACATTAGCATTTCAAACATTTAGTCCCTGAGTTCGACCTAGGAATACTTACCCTAACTATAATTGACCGATACACTGTGGGTTCGCTACAATTTGGGTGTTTATTTCTTGTTTACAAATTTAAAACATACCGTGTTTTTACTAACCTGTGAGTTTTTATCATTATTGATAAAAGTTTATAGGGGCGTGAAAGTAGCGAACAATATTCTTAACCACTGATCACATGCAACATTTTCCCGTTCATGTTAATGCAAACATTTACCATTTTAATTACGTGTGTGACCCAAGCCTGGATAACCATTAGACTCGGTATCATTCTTATACAAGCGCAAGTGATCCGGGCTTGGCCAAGCTCCGGCATCACTGCAATTGCTAGCGACCTGGCTAATGGTTAAGCTCAGCGCCTTGACTTACGCTACCGACCTAGGCGACGTACCGGACCAACATCACTGCTGCTGCTAGCGACTTGGCTAATGGTTAAGCTCAGCGTCAATTACCCATAATACATGCTCTTGACCTTCACAAATCATCATCATATCACACGCCTCAATAGGCTTATCATGTGATACACAATACCACCTCTGAACAGGTTAACACATATCAATTTAACCATTTCTCAAAACTATGACATGATATATTCACAATAACATTAAGCATGCTTTACACATCATATCATCATACATGTCATAAAACCCATCAAGCATGCTTCAAACATAACACATCACAATGCATAACATCATTCACAATTCAACACAACAAAACATTTCAACACAACAAGATATGAATCTCTCAAGCACGAGCTTTTGCAGATCGAAGCTAAGTAAGTCCGAAGACTTACCTAGATATCCTCACAAAGCAACTAAGCTATAGTTAGACCCAAGCCTTCAACAACACCTGTCAGGAATATCATATTCCTTATATTAAATTCATTCCATTGAATTTAATTAGCTTTATAACCCTTCTAGTAATCTTAATTTAATTAATTAACCTTTAGTTAATTAATTAAATTTTGCCAGAATAACGTTTTGCCCGCATGCAAATTCCGAACCAACCTGTCATCAAATCTCAGCAAATAATTAGCCAAAGTTCACCAGAATAATATAACGAGCATAATGGAATTTTCATTTATCCATTTTGACAAGCCTAAGATCATATTAGAGTAACCCTCAATACGAAAAACGAATAAATTCATAACTTATTCGTTACTAACCCGATTGACGAACCGAAAGAAGATTCGGAATCACAGGGACGAAGACTACGCTCGGATACCACCAAATTCACCGGAAACTGAGCGACGGAACCGGCCAGGTAAGGTATATGCACGACCTGGTCTTAACTTCGACAGAAACGCGAAACGTTGGTACCAAAATGAAGAGAATGAAGAGAGGAATCCGAAACCTCAAACAGAATTGGAATCGAATTACAAACGAAGAGTAGATCTGAGTTTGAAGGTTGAGAGAATCACAGCTTTTAAGAAGAAATGTGAAATGAAATGAATTAATAAATGAATTTCCGCTTTATATAGCAAAGACGATAATTACCCTTTAGCGAAGTCGATAATTACCCTTTTATCGTTCTGAAGGCGGTTGGATCCCATTCTCCAAACTTCTCGAAATTGGAGTAATAAATCCGGAATATTGTCCGGATAATTATTACACAACTTTCTCGGAAGACGCGTATTCCTAAGCCGTCTTTCTTAGTCGCTAAGAAACAAAATAGCGACTCTTTTGGTCATTTTGCCTTTCATGTTATTTCATATCTAGGACATATCAGATGCCCTTATCATTTCTCTCAACTGCAATTTTATTAATTGGAGCTCTCAAATGCTCAAAATAACACCGGAGGGTAAAAATTATTTCCCAGAGGAAAAAGCGAAAATTTCCTTATAAGTCCAAAATTACATCTCAAACATAACGGTGGAATTCATACTCGTCATTGACGCATTATTCGCGAGTTATAAGTCAATTAATATCGATGATTAAGTTTAATATGTTTTAATCATCATTAATTAGGATTCAAAAATCATAGCTTTTACAATAAGATTGCATGCAATGCTCAAATCTTTCTCAACCTTTTGTTTAATTTTCGTTCATTCACATCGTAAGAAAATTTTCTTTAAACCAAGCATCACATAATATGTAATACAATTCTTATTATAATAAACCCTAATGCTCTACTGGATCAATATTAACTTTGGCATCCGAGTAGCTTAAGGTACTTGGATTCCTCTTTCAAGACTGTTATTTTAGGTCTTGGATTATTGGCTAATCTCCATTTATAATGTCAAAAATACAAGCTTACAACAAAATCACATAATAAGTAATACAATTTCCAACATAATGAATTATCAAACATTTTCTTTGTAAACACAATTACCATCTAACTCATGTGGGACACAAGTATTAAAACTAGTAGTTACTAAAGTTGTATGGGTTGATGTTGACGTGGTGCTTTGTGGAACGAAGATTTAAAGATAGAACTCTCACCATTAACGCCGTATAATCTTTTTTTTCTTAAATTATCTTCATTATTTTGCAATGATTTTACGTTAATTAATTAATTTTGTAATTATTTTTCAACAAATCCCCTTTTCAATCACATAACCTACTTTTTGATTTTGTAAGATTTATCAGTTTGGATTTAATTTTTTGGCTATTTGTTTTGAAACTAATTAAAGAGAAAAATATTAATGTTTCCTTATTATAAGATGTGCACCGGTGATGAAAAATTTATATGATTTGCTTCTTTTTATTCAATGTTCTCTCTATTTCTCTATCTTCGTCATTCTACTCTTCCGTTGCGAATCCTCCTCTTTTCATAGAAGAAACTCAAGAAAGGTCTTCCAACTTAACTATCTTCATCTTTCTTCTTTGGTTTTGGTTGTGGATAAGGATTCCCCCATAGACCCCACCATGTCCACCACCGTTCCTTCATAATGTGAAAAATACAAGCTTACAACAAACATCACATAATAAGTAATACAATTCTGAACATAATGAAATATCAAACATTTTCTTTGCAAACACAATTACCATCTAACTCATGTGGGGCACAAGTATTAAAACTAGTAGTTACTAAAGTTGTATGGGTTGATGTTGACGTGGTGCTTTGTGGATCGAAGATTTCAAAATAGAACTCTCACCATTAACGCCGTATAATCTTTTTTTTTAAAAAGTCTCATCATTATTTTGTAACGATTTTACGTTAACTAATTAATTTTGTAATGATTTTTCAACAAATCCCCTTTCCAATCACATAACCTACTTTTGATTTTGTATGATTTATCGGTTTGGATTTAATCTTTTAGCTATATGTTTTGGAAACTATTTAAAGAGAAAAATATTAATGTTTTCTTATTTATAAGATTTGCACCTATGATGGAAAATTTATAAGATTTGCTTCTTTTAATTCAACGTTCCCTCTATTTCTCAATCTTCTTCATTCTACTCTTCCGTTGCCGATCCTCCTCCTCTCATAGAAGAAACTCAAGAAAGGTTTTCCAACTTAAGTATCTTTATCTTCCTCCTTTGGTTTTGGTTGTTGATAAGGAGTCCACCATAGCCCCACCATGCCCACCACCGTTCCTTCCCATGCCCACGGATTACATATTTTTATTTTGGTCATGTGTAGATTTTTGTTAGAATATTAGTAATTACAAAATAATTATTGATACGTTTGGCTAATTAATTAAGTTTAAATTGTTTTTGCTATTTGTTGGGAGTATGTTAAGTATGTTTAGAGTTTTGTTAGAATGTAAATAATGAAAATCAACTTTTAAAATATAAACTTATCAAAATTGTTACAATCTTGCACTTGATATACAAATTTCTTTTTCTCAACACGTTAATTCCTTGATTGTCTCATCCAATATCTTGTAAAACAATTTACGTGACCCATTTTTAACTAATATATTCTATAAGCTCTAGAAGATTTCAGTCCCAAACTGATGATCATTATAAGTGAATTGGGTTTGATTGAATAGGAAATTTTCAATTTTAATGCGTGTACGAGTTTGAGATTTAATGATATGATTGTTGTTGGATAATGCATCAGTTTTCTTATATCTTAAATGCCACATTTTAGGTCCAAACTCAAGGAACACACTGAAAGAAAACAGTGATGTACTCAGAGGATGTCTTAACCATATGCGAAGGAGAGTCTCTTTTTGGGAGCATGATCGTAGCCTATAACAAGAAGAATCCTCGAGACATCAACATAATGCTCAACCGTTGCTTTGGGATACGATCATGTTGTCAACAAGATACGGTCCTTTACATATGGTTAAGATATCCTCTAAGTACATAATGATATGATTCCTTGTTTGTATATTTCTTCATCGACATAAACCACCTTCGACTTGCTGGGTTTGCACCACCATTGCCCTTCTTTTGTTGTCGTCAGCGTAGTCGCGACTGTTTTTCTCCTAGCCACCACTCACCTTGCGACTGCTTCTAGGAGCAATGAATACCTTTTCCGCCGGGATGGTAAAACCTTAACCCTGATATCCGATTCAATTTGGGATTTTAGCTATATTTGTAAAAAATATTGAGACGTTATATTTACATTTATAGGCAAATTTTTAAAAGTTTATATTTTCCCCGGTTGAAGTAGCTAAGTTTTTTAACCTCAAATATTAATCATAAACTGGACAAATTATATTTTTTGTGAGACTTATGTGAAGATTATACAAAGTACGGAATTAAGGTTAGTTTAGTTTATTGTTTTTATTATTTTTTATTTGTACAAGGAAAGTGATGCGCCCTTGGATGTTCCTTTTACGTTGACCGTAGACGATGAGGACGAGGCTTTGAGGGTTCGCTCAGATGGACCGCTCACCCGATCCCGAGCCAAGGCCATTGCCCGAGCCACCGGATCCATCATCGCCCGCACCACTTGGTCACTTGGACCAGTCGCCGGTATGCCGTGTCTCTACACCACCATGGCATTGGCTACCGGTCCCGTCCACGCCATTTACTTTCGGACTATATTTTTGCATGTTTTCCTTTTATGTAATAAAAAGGATATTCCTTATAGAATATTCCCTTTGACCTTATCTTTTAGGGTTTTGCCCTTGTTGGGCTTTTCGTATTTATGTTTGTTTGGTCCGTTGGCCCATAGGTAGGCAAGACTCTCTATATAAGGGATATCTTGCCTCACTTATTTTTCATGTTCAATTTTACTAAGTTTTTGAGAAAATTTTCCTCTTACTTAGCTTGGGCATCAAACCTCCCGTCTATCTCTCAAATTTCTTCCTTGGATCTCGTCTTTGATCCAAGAAAACCATATTCGAGGATTCTTCTTTAGAATCAACTTTCGATCTCCATCAAACGGTTTATTAGATCTCTCTAGATCGAATCAACCCTTGTTTCTTCATCGTTTCCAACCCTTTGGATCTGAATCGAAACAACGCCGCACAAAGAATCAAGGAGTAGTTGGACCTTTGCTGGATCTAGATCCGGAAGTTATCCTTGGTTACCTCCATGGACGCATCAAATTGGCATCAGAGCAAAGGGATCAAAGTTAAGTTCTCTTTACTCTTGTTTTTGTGCGTTATTATCTTCAACCTATTTAGCCTTTTGTTCATGATGTTCTTCGTTTGTTCATGATGTTCTTCATTTGTTCTTCATGATCTTCATGTTGTTCATCATGTTCATCCATTTTTCCTGAATTTTTTTTTCTTTTGATCAATTTGAAAAACAAAAAAATAGGAAATATTTGGTTTGCCATCAAACCAATTATCAAAACCGTCTTTTTCTTAAACCGACCAAATCCGACAATTTTGTTAATTAATTTCACCAAATTTCTTGGGGTATTTTTGTTAACGAAAATTCGGATATCTCGCATTTGATATTCCAAGAAAAGAAAAAAAACTCTTCATCAATACGGATTTGTGTTCAAAAAATATATATATATATATACAAAAGTGTTGCAAGTCAGAAAAAAAGAACGAGGCGTCTCGTCAAAACGTTTCAAAGAAACGAAACACAAAAGTGAAAAGACGTCCGGCAAACCGGTCCATCCAAAAAATTGGATTTTACAAAACGGTCAAAGACCGAAAGCAAGCAAAGCTTGCCGACTGCACAATCCGTCCATCTTCCGCCTCTCCATTTTCTTACATACGTTTGCAAAATATCACTTGTCTATTTGTGTGTAATTGGTTCAATTTTGTTGGATTTGCCTTACTTGCCTAACCGCCAAACGGACTTCCCCAAAGTAGAACCCGATAACGCACTTGAACTTGGGTAAAGTTGACCTAACTTGTCACCTTGATCAATTGATTGCTTGCAATTGTGTGCTGATTTGGAGCAATGACTAACGTTGAATTGGAAACTTCTCAGGATTTTGGTCCGCAAGAGTCCAATGAACCTTTGGCTCAAGAAAATGCTTCGTTGTCCCTCGAAAATGACTCCATAAGACAGGAATTGGAAGCTTTGAAGGCACAACAAAAGTTTGATGCCTTGACCCGAGAAAACATTTTAATTCGGGGCACCCTAGTGTCACGGGCCGAGTTCTTCTCCAACTCAGACCGCGCGGCTCGTAGCTATAATGTCCCCCCCGACAAGCTAAGATCAGCCTTACTCCTCGACGCTCCTTGACTACGAGCGCTTCGTCTAGATGGCTAGGAAAACTCGGAGACTTGTCGGCAAACCTTGCCTTTATATTAATCAAAGAGAGCTTTACAAATGAGAGGTTTACAAGAGAGCTAGAAAGTTTGGAGTTTGCTGGATTGTGGTGGATGCTGGAAATGAGGGGTGGCCTCCCTTATTTATAGCCTTGGCCACCTCCTCTCCGGGAAAGTTCCGGAATCTATCTTTCCTAGGTCATTCCGGATCCTTCCTAACTTGATCTTATCCTAAGGACTCTAGAACTTTCCCTAAGACTCTAGCTAAGTCTTCAAGGATCCTTCGAGTTCTAGAAGTATCCACCATCTTCCGGGGAAATCCGCCTCCATCCGGATTGTCCCGCCAACTTCTACATGAGTCTAGAGACTTCCTCCGGTTTCTAGACTTGTCTCGATCCTTCCGGTATCTTCCGGATCCTTCCGGATGATTCAGAGATCTTCTGAAATATTCCGTAGCCTTCAGGAATATTTTATCATCTTCCGGAACGTTCCGCCAGGTTCCGTATTCCTCTCGAGCATTCCGGATCCTTCTTGATCGTCCCGGATCTTTCCGGAATACTCCTTGTCTTTCCGGTGTGCCATCTTGACAAGATCTTCGTCTAGCATATCACTTGGCCTTCTTCCCATGCCATTTCTTGACCTTGTCAAATGGTGTCTTAATGACGTCCCTTGGCAAGTTGTCTTGTCTTGCCGGTCTTGGCATCGTCATGGAAATGCGGTCCGTGACACTAGTAGGATGATCCAAGAGGTCATCTAAACTTGGGGACGACAAAAGAAGAATGAACTGGCAATCTCCTTGAAACTGGTTGTTGGGAGACATCTTTCCGAATGAGCTCGGCGATCGTGGTGGGCATTCCAACATCTTGAGGCATGGGGTTAACTGGCCCAGGTTACCTAGAGCATCAACCACCTTGTTGACTTCCCTGAAAACATGCTTGATCGTAACTTCCTCAAAAATTTGTATTTGAAATAAAATATCACCAATTAGTATTTCTGATTCCCATGGTGGTTTTCAAATCCCCATAGCACAGTTGATTACATTCAACTTATCTCCTTCTACTTGTAGTTTTCGAATGCCAAGTTCCCTTTCCATCTATAGCCCTTTTAGAATAGCTTGCGCTTTCGCTTCGTATATAGTTGTATCTAGTAATTTTCCAAATTTTGTAATGATGACATTGGAATTAGGGTCCCTTATGATGAACCCAAAGTATGTAGTTCCATTACTTCTCCTCGACCCATCAAAATTTAGTTTCTTAAAGTCTTCGTTTGGTGGTTCTCATTTTATATTTGTTGTTCTCCTTCTCGTACATGGGCTTTTTTTTCCCATCATTTTATATTTTTTGTTCTCCTTCTCGTACCTGAGTATTTTTTTTCCAAGGAGGTTAAGATCGTCCAAATGCTTTGATTCCTTCCATCTACATATATTGTTCCTTATGAACTCCTTAATGTTATTTTTATTTATAAAGTCGTTGTTTGTGAAGATAGTTTGGTTCCTGAAAAACCAAATGTTCCACCACGCGAACAACAATGTTTCGAAATTATCGTCACTAAGATTGTCTCTTAGTGAATTTAGCATGCTATTTGGGTGTGTAGGTTCCCAAGTGATTGCATTGAGCACATTACTTGTTATTGGGCTAATACTCTCAATACTTTGTTTTTTTATAAGGCTATTTATTAATAAATGACCTATATCTTCTAAATTATGTTTGCCAAAGACGCATCCCATTGGTACATCAATATTTTGGATCCTTAATTTTTCCTTCATTATTTGTATACCCGTTTTTGTTATTTTCTAAACGAAATTCATAAGTTTTGGAGGGATGTAAATTTACTATAGCCAGCTGCATTCGAAATTCCTTAATTGTTTTTCCTCATACAACATGTTTGTTGTTGACTTTATGGAGAACCAACCATGTTTAGTCATGTCCCATGCTTTATTTGTGAAGATTAGGTCACTTACCTTTAGACTAGTGTCAATGATTGTGTTTGCGTGGATTTTGGACACTAATGGTTCTGGAAGAATCCAGTTGTACGTCCATAATTTAATATATTCTTCGTTCTCTACTTGCCATCTTAGACCTTTTCTAAACATCTCTAGTAAACTTAATAACTTCTTCCATTGCCGCAATCTATTACATCTCGGAGAATATTCTAATAGACTTTTTCTCTTTAGGTATTTATTTGTAACTACCTTTACCGAAATGTTTTCAGGTTCAGCAAGGACCTTTCAAAGAAGCTTGAATTGTAATGCTATATTCGTGTCTTTTGTTTTCTTGATTCTCAATCCTCCCTTTTCTTTTGGTTTACATATCTCCCATCCAATAGAAGGGGTACTTCCCGGTTTCTTATTCCAGATGAAGTTCCTATTAACCCTATCAAGTTCAATATGAATGTGTATTGGGAGTAGGAATGATTGCATAATGAAACTTGGCTTGGCACATAGGTTGGGTTTTAGCAACACCGATCTCCCTTCTTGTGATAAGGAGTTTGCTTTCCATTTTGACATTTGTTGTTTTGATTTTGGAACGACATCTTCAAAAGTGTCCCTATTTACTTTAACATTGATAATCGGAAATCCTAAGTATTTTTCGAGGGCCACTGTGCCGGGGATGCCTAGTACATTTTTGATAATGTTAGTTGATGCAGGAGCATCTCACAGCTCGACTCCATCTCCTCGCACCTATGAGCACATGAGCAAGATGAGACGAGTTACCCATGAAGAAGAACGAGACCGAGAGGTGGAGAGTAGCCGAGATCCCGGCCGAGATGTGGAGAGATGCAGCCGAGATATGAAGAAAGGCAACCGAGATCATGACCGAGATATGGAGAGAGGCAGTCGAGACTCGGGAGAAAGGATGGGCCGTGATCCACTTGATCCATATGAAGAAGAGATGCGTCGGGCTGCATTTTAAGGAAGAAGAGTTCGGGCTAATTTAAGTGGCTAAATTAGGCCCAGCTTGTTATATTTTAAAGCCCATTCTTGGACATCTTTTAATTAAAAGATGGGCTTGCTTTTAATTAGTCTATTTTATTTTAATTCCTTTTAGTTTGATCTTATCTCTTGGAGATTTGATCTTATCTCTTTAGCTAGATTGGGATCGATCTTGGATTAAGCCCGTAGCCCATAGAGACATTGGGGAGGACGTCCAGCATGCCTATATAAGGCTTAGGGTAGACGTCCAACCTCTTTAGCTTTGATTGAGATTAAACACAAGTAGTTTCGAGTATTTTTCTCTTTTATCCCATATTTTTCTCGTGGAATCGAGACACCTTACTGTGCGAATAGTGGAATCCGCTCGCCCAGCAACTTTGGCGTTGTTTTGAGTTGTGTCACTTGGATTGGCAAGTTGGTGCTCTCAATCATCTCCGGTGACTTCTCCGTGCTTTGGGGACAATTGCTTTCCAATCTGTGTGAGATTATAGCGGAAGGGCTTCTTCAAGTCATTCCAAGTTGTATGTTAGGGCCTTTGTTTCCCTATCGTGCTCTTGGTTTCCTTAAGGGTTCGACCAGATCTATCCATCTATCGATCTTCACAATCATTGGATCATTCCTCTATTTTATTTCAATTTTTCATCTTTTTATCCATTTTCTTCATTTCGAGTCTTGGTGTTGAAAGATCGGGGCCAACTGACGGCTAACCCCGTATCAAATTGGTATCAAAGCTTTAGGTTCATCAACACCATATTCATGTCTTTTACAAAACACAAAAAATTCGAGCTTTCAAGATCCGTCAAGGAAGTTCTACACAAAAAGAGTCACCGGAGCAGAATCCGTAACGGTTAGTTTCTACTATTCTCGTTATTTTTCTGCGATTTTCAATTCCACATTCAATTTCTTGAAAAGAAGGATTTTTGTGGCCAATTGTTAATTTTAATACATTTTTTATGCCTAAGATCTGATCTTTTCTCGTCCTTGATCGGAATCTCACCCATCCACCACCACAAAACACCCCGCCGCCCCTTCCTGCCGTTTTTTTCCGGCCGCCGCCGTACCCAGTCGCCGCTCCGCCGGCCTTCGCCCTACCCACCCGCCGCTTCGCCGGCCGCCGCCCAGCCCAACCACCCCCCAGCCGCCGCCCCAGCCTTCGGTTTCGGCCGAAACCCACACCCCATCCCGGCCGAGATTCACTCTCCGCGCTGCAGCCGTCATCCCCCTTGAAACCCTACCCGAAACCCTAGCCGTCGGGCCTTGTCAAACGGGCCCAGCCCAACCTATCTCGGACTCATCAACCGAGATCCACAATAAAAAAAAAATTGAAGTTGCCGCTCAGCCCGTCCGCCCCAGCTCCGCCGCCTCCCTTTGTTAGTCTCGCAAGTCCGTAGTCAAAAAAAAAATGGAGAAGAAGGCCAAAAGCCGTACAAAAAAACGGACGTTACTTGCGAGCTAAGTCTTTCAGTTTCCGCGGTTGTGCATCTCGTGCGAGTTTTGTTTTGGCAGACACCCCTTTGAGCTTGATTGATATATATTTGCTTCTCTAGGAGCTCCCTATATCGTGGTAGGACAACCATAAATTGCACTCCTTCCCTTTTTTCCTTTTCCTTTTTCCCTTTTATCTTTTCTCTTGTTTCCTTTTTGCCTTCCCTTTCCTTTTTGCTTGTTTCCTTTTTTCTCTTATTGCATTTCCCCCCCCCCCCTTGTATTTCCTTTTTTTCTCCTTTTGTATTTTAATTTTTCCCCCCTTGTATTCCCTTAGTTTTTCTTTTCTAGCTAGCACCACATAAAAAGTGTTTTCCCTTTGAGATATGGTTCGTTCTCCTTGTTTTCTGCCTGAACGCACTAACCTAGAGATTTCTTGAGACATTTTCTTGTAGATTCATAGTGATCCACGCAAACCGGCAAAGAGGAAGTTGCGAAGCTTATGAGATAGGTTCTGAGCGAGACACTTCAAGAGGGTAGTCTAAGGGTTTATCTTTAACTAACCTTAACGTGTTTGCTTGCTTTGAGTCATGTCTGCAAGAAGAGAAACCAGGAACCGGGTACTAGACGCTCCACGAATGGTGGACCCCGAGGCTATGCTAGCCCGTATCATGGACAGACTAGATGAATTGGAAGCGCAAAATGAGAGGATGACCGATCGGAACGAACGTGTTCCCAACACCACGTGGAGGAGTACCGGCCTAAACTACGGCTGAGATTTCGGTAGCCCCAGCCGAGACGTGTTCCGCCCGAACCGAGACGTCCAGACCCCGCCCGTATTCCGAAACTACAGTCGAGAGTTTGGTAGCTCCACTCGAGATGTGGTCCACCCGAAACGAGACGTCCGGACCTTGCCCATAGCTGCACTTACTCCGGGCAGAGCTGCTACTTCGACACCGCAGGGAACTAGATCCGGTCCAACCGCAAGAGCTAGAGATATCTAGTGTTCCAAGTGTCAAGGACGAGGTCACATGATGCGAGAGTGCCCCAATAAAAGGACAGTGATCATTAATGATCAATGATATTACGAGTCAGATTCCGACTCCGAAGAAGAAGACGAGAATGAAGGTGGAAAATGATATACTTCCGGAATATGCCTTCATTCAAGTAAGATCGTTCCTAACCCTTATCCCATCTCGAGTAATTTAGATCCTGTTTCTCCTATGATTTATACTGATGAGCATAAACTAGAGATACCTGCTGATTTTTCTAGTCATAAAAAGGAGATGTCTAAGTGCTTAAGGAATGATACCATTGCTGAAATAATTGCACCTTCACCTATGTGTTTAAGCGATGAAATGCTTCCTACTATTAATGCTGAAATTGGAGGAAATATTACTGAAATTAATTCACATGCTCTAGGCCCTGTTGATGCGACTGATTCACTTACAAATTTTGTTGAGCATCTAGTTGATTTAAGACAGAGAAAGCAACAGATGATAACAAACAAAGAGTTAACTTGTTCCATACACGCTGTTTGGTTCAAGGAAAGGATTTTCACATGATCATTGACAGTAGGAGTTGCAGCAATCTAGTGAGCACGGAGGTTGTTAGCCAATTGCAGTTGGATACCATACATCATCCACGGCCCTATAAACTCGGGTGGATGAGTGCATGTGACGGACTTATGATCAACAAACAAGCTCGTGTCACGCTAACGATTGGAGCTTATGAGGACACGGTCTTGTGCGACATTGCACCTATAGACTCATGTCACATCTTGCTTGGCAGACCATGGGAGTATGACAGAGATGTAACCTGCGCAGGAAAAACTAATCATTATTGTTTCACTTTTCAGGGTAAAGACTTCATTTTACAACCCATGACTCCCGCATAAGCTACTAGTAAGAAAAAGGACAAAGAAGAGAATGTCTAGGAAGAGACGTTGCTTGTCTCTAACATAGATCCTCCCAAGAATTCACTTCCTGACCCTTATACATGCCCTACGTACAGCTATGTGTACCAAGAAAATTTATCTTCTTGGTAAAGTGTTGGCATGGTGGAAAGTCTAACTGAATCGATCCTTGAAGTGCGTAAAGCATTGTCTATCTATCATTGGAGTTATCTGGCCGTCGAGTAGCCATATTTGGACATTGTTACCGATGTTGAGGATTTGGGATTACAAGTAATTGCAGAGATTGATCTATCCACGCATATACCGACACATTATCCATACAATGTCACGCACAAGGAGTTTTTCTTATCTCTTAGAGACAGAATCCTGAGACTTATTGATGTTGAGCTTTTACCAAACGTTGATGGGTGTTGTGTTTTAACTATCTCTATAAGTACTGATGATTGGATACTTGGAGAAGAGCATTCGGTACTGGAGGGATAGCATGTCCCTACAGGATCCAAACGCTCAGGGGATGGAAAGAAACAACTAGCATGGATCAGGAAGAGACACATGGAGATTATGCTGAGGAAGAAGATGAGTACGTGGACATTATGGAGACTTCACATGAAGAATTTGCAGACTGGGAGATACAGGAGCCAGATGAGGTGCATGACGAGGAAGAAGATCCGACAAAGCCATCCTACTTTAGTCGTACGACTGTAAATTCAAACAGAGATTTTTCAAGCTCAAGTAACCTAGTTGATCCATCACATCACGGTTCAAGTCTATACTCCGTGGATTCGTGGTCGAATCCTTTTCAAGAGAGGGAGAATGGTGCAGGAGCATCTCACAGCTCGAATCCATCTCCTCGCACCTATGAGCACATGAGCAATAATGGATAACTTGTTCTCATGACATTGCTTTTGGAGGCCGCTCATTATAACTTCCGCCCCTAGGTTGAACAAAAGGGGTGATATTGGGTCTCCTTGTCTCAAACCTCTTTCCGGGATAAACATTTCAGTCGAGCCGTTATTAACAAGTACAGAAAAGGATATAGTCGAAATGCATCCTTGATCCATCCCACAAATTTTCCATTGAACCCAAAATTTTCGAGTATTCGGATTATGTAACTCCATTCGACTCTGTCATATGCTTTCTCCATATCTAATTTGATTGCCGCAAATCCGTTCTTTCCTTTTTTGAGGCTGAAAGAATGGAAAATTTCATGTGTAATTAGGATGTTGTCTTGAATTGCACGCTTTTTTATAAAGGCCCCTTACAAGGGATGAATACCTTTGTTCATGATACACTTAAGTCTTACGGCTATTATTTTTGAGATAGTTATATAAACCTTGGCGCATAAGCTAATAGGGAGATAGTGATTTATTGTTGTCGGATTTTTAATATTTGGCAGTAGTGTGATGAAAGTGTGGTTTATCTGCTTAAGCAATTTTCTAGTTCAGAAAAAGTTTTCTACTACACGTGTTACTACAGGACCGACAAAATGCCAATACTTCTGGTAAAAAAACCTAATAGAATGCCATCAGATCCATGTGATTTATTGCTACCACTGCAGAACATTGCTTTTTTAATTTCACTATTTGTGAGTAGTCTGGTTAGGAATTATTATCATTTTATGTATGTGTCAGTTGTGCTTCAAGTTCGGGGTTACTAGGGTTAGTACATTTGAACCTTTTCATAAACTCTTTACGGAATTCCTCCCTTATAACCTTTGGTTCATTTATACTAACACCGCCGCCCAACATAATTTCTTGGATTAAGATTCTACTCCTTCTCCCGCATGGTCTTATGTGAGTCGTTTTTGCCCGTTGGCTCCTGAATGCTTTTGTGCATAGGTTCACTTTAACGTGCATAATTAGACCCAACAAATATAAAAAGATAAATTAACATCTATGTATTTTTTTTGTCACTCATGTTTTTTTAAAAAATTATTTGTCAATTTGTCTTGATCTTTCGATTTAATTGTCCTCACCTAATATTTCAAATGTGTTTCTTTATTTAATACTATTATATAAAATAATGAGGGGCATGCTTTTGGAACAAAAGTGAAAATCATATCTATGTCTGGTAGTGAACTAGTGATACCACTGGTAGGCTTTTATGATGGTGTAGGTAGAATTTTCCAATCTACTAATTAATCTTCACATCAAAGCAACTTTTATTGAGTAGAGAACCCAAGGGTATAATAATCCATTCATCACAAATTTGTTGTTGGCCCGACCCCACAATAGTATTTACTCTCTAGCTACTTTTTTTTTTTTAATTAGATCTTTTTTCTTTTTAATTACAAATTTTTACTTCATTTATATTGAAGAGATCGAGATGTGGGGAAATACATGAAAAGGGTTCAATGTGTGATTATGACAGTGGTTAGTTTATAAGATCACATGGATCCATCGATTGGATTTAACTTTCTTAAAGCACCGAACCGTTTGAGAATTTGATTTATCGTTTCAACTTCTTAATTATTTACTCCGAGAAAATAAGTTATCCATTATTGTTATAGGGCTAAATTGGAAAGCAGGCCTTTTTTGTAAAGAAGAGTACTAAGAGAGTCATTTTTATTATCAAGGGACAAACTAAGCCCCTTTTATTTATCAATAAAGATAAAATGGAAGGGCAAATTGGTAATTACAAGATAAACTCAACCCAAAGAAAACACTAAACCCAACCAAACCCAAACCCTGAACCGAACCGGAACCGGAACCCCGAACCGGAACCGGAACCCTGAACCCGAACCGAAACCCCGAACTGAAACCCGAACCGAAACCCGAACCTAGATAAATCCTTTATATGGGTTTTATTTTAACTTCTCTCTAAAATTCCCTTTATACCCTTACTTTTAAAGTTAAGAATAAATGTGAAATGACTAAGGGCCTAGTTGGTATCAACAATACAAAAAATGC